>JAMKCH010010298.1:0-201474 GCA_023653785.1 Ophioderma brevispina | reverse complement strand
CAAACGCTGAAAACTGGGGGGTCTTAACAACCAACATAAGCGTCACCCCTCCCCGGAAACGCCGGATTCACTTTCAACACCCTTTAACCAGATGAGCTCAACTCTGCTACGCAACTAAGAGTGGAAGGCCCAGGGGCTGATAATATACCAGCGGAGTCCTGATGCACTGTGGCCCACCATGGTCTAAATGGCTCCAGGAAGTTCTACACATGTTGCCTTACCCAACCCAGTCTATACCCAAGATCTGGAGGAGGGATCGATCGCACTCCAAACCCAAACAAGCTTGAGGGAAACAAAAAACACACAACGAAAGTCAATTCTTCCTCACCCCCCGCCCAATATCACGACTGGTGTCTCCTTCAAAATCCTTGAATGGCCATCCGGGCCCAGCATGAAGCCCAGTCGTCGAATCCCATTTGCTGCCGATTTCAAACAGGATTTCGCCGTGGCGGAGCAATGTCTATCGGATTGAGAATCTCACAAATGATATGAGGGAAGGCTTTGGAAGTCGTCGTAAGGCAGGCGTCCTCTTGGATCTTGGGGACCTTTACTTCAGCATATGACAGCGTGTGGCACCCCAGGGCTTGACACTCAAGCTTTCAGGACAATACCGGATCGGCACCTTGTGCAATTCATATGTAACATGTCAGCTTGCCTTGTTTCCAGCTACCACCATCTGGAATGTGCGCGCCCGGCAAATGCTGTGTGGGAAACGTGCCCTAATCTCTCAAACCTAGGCTCCTTTTTCTTGGTTGTCTTTTCCTTATCTTTTGAATCTTTCATTTTTATACTGTAAATTGATGCTTTATGCGTGTCGTATGTTGTGTTTGAATGTTTTGACGTGTTTTGCATGGTTGCCCTGCTTCTGTTTGGGTTCCAAACATTTCCTGGGCTGTGTGTACTTCTTTTATAATTTTTTAATGAATAAACGGAAAATAAATAAAATAATAATAGGGCAGAGAACTCTACTACGTTCGTTGAGGAACGGAGTCCTACAGGGGATCAGGGCTGTTAACTTGTATCTAAGCGATTTACCTCCAAAAACAACATTATGGATCGTAGGCCGACCGACCTTGCCATTTTTCACCGGACAGAAGCGGACTGAAGTATAAAATACACTACTGCAGATATGGCACGAATTGCAGCATATCTGAAGAACTGGAGGCCTCAATCTAGTGAAGCCCCAAGGACACCGCATACTGTTTTCCATCTTACACCAAAGGGGTATAGTCACAGCTTAAAATCAATCTCAATTGGGCGCCACTGCCATACAATTCTACACCAACATACTTGGGAGTGAAGCTTGGGAGTGAAGCTTGATCTGCAGCTTACTTATCGGAAGATCTCGAGTCAGTATGGGCAAGGTTATCTTCGGGGAATAACATCCTGTGCCGCCTTGCTGGATTTCTTCATGGGGTGTAGCTGCTAGTCTCCGTCTACGTACCACCGCTCTAGCTCTGGTCTACAGCGCTCTGCTGAATATGCCCGCCCTAGCTCGGCGATAGATCTCGCACAAAAGAAGATGGACACAGAATCAACCAGAGACCCATTAATGGAGCCTTAGTCACACTCATAGGAGTTTCTACCAGTGCTTTCAGGCATTGCACCGGCAATGCTCCGCGAGCGAACATTACACACATTAACTGGTGGGTAAGGCATGTTGGGACAACAGGCATCCAAAGAATCACACCCAGCTCGGCAGACAGAGGACTGCGCTCTCGTCGAACCTTCTAAACGCTCTTAAACTCTCCAGCTCCCCATTCAAACATCTAGACATGGAACACTGCTGGCTAGATACCCCAAGACCGACAGACCAATTCACTATCACACCTAGGACAGAACTCCACCTGGTAGCATCTTCCAGCGTAAGGAATGGGTAACTTAAAAACAGGGGTTCGCAAGGAAGTCGGCGGTTTCAACCGCATCTGAGCGATTGGGGTGCGCCCATCTCCAGCTGCCAGGTGGCTATCCATCTTGACTGCGGATCACGTTCTCAGTGAGTGCCCTACATTTCGTCAACCGGTAGATATAGACTTCAAAAAACCCCCCAACCAATCAACAGTGAGCTGGATCCCACCCAATTCAACACAAGACTATACCTTATACGCAAGAAGAAATGGTTTGTCAAATAAAACCTTACCCATTAACTCAATTTAATTTTTAAGACCGTTGATCTTATTTAACCGGAAGAATCATGTAAAATTATTTCATCAATAATTTTCACGCGAAAACGTGCTTTGGAAATGATATTTGCAAGGGTTCCGCGCTTCGCCAAAAGTGGGACACCCCTCCCACATTCACCCCAAGTGCTTCATATGAACTCTCCCAAGATCACTTGCCTTATGGTTCGTTCAAATAAAGCCTTACCCTTCTTAACTCTCAAATTTTACTTTTATGACCGTGATTAATAATGTTACGGTCACTTGGACAAGGACAAAAACAACCTCAAAAACTACGGGATTCAAACTCCTGCCCCAAAATAATAGACAATACACTGTGAACCTTGATTACAAATTTTAAAACAAAAAGTATTTATTTTAATTGTGTGTTTTAAATCAATCGCAATCAAACATCAATTGGTATCAATATCAACAGATTTAATTATAACTGAAGTTGTTGATAATGAACTATAAAAACTTACTACCTGCGTGTGTGCCGCGGAACGCGGCGGCCAGCAAGATTACTATAAATATGCCGAACTTGCAAAGATTCCTGGCGAATATTCCAGCGGCAAAACTCCCAATTTCAATAGTTGGACGTTTCCACGGACGACTTGTCCTTATGAAGACAAACCAGCTCCCAATGACTCCGAAGCTCAGGAGTCGAACTAAATATAAAGTCCAAAGTGCCGTAGCTTGTTTATCCTTGATAACTCAGAGGCCACGGATTACAAACACCGAACCCGGCTACACAATCGGACGGAAACTGATGGAGCTGAGGGGACTACTGCAATGGTCACTATATGGGAGATTAGTATAGACTGTGATTACTGTCACTGTTTCAACTTGGAAACTCTGCTAATAAGTTGGAGCACGATGTTAAGAAACTCTCTTAATAACTTGGAGGAAGATGTGGTGATACTCGAATCATCTTCTCTCACCACGAGCTTTATATATACTCTTCAAAACAATTACTAGAAGGACTCTAGTCCTCTTATATGAGTGCATTGCTTAATATAGTCATTACATCCTTAATTCTGGATTCAGCTCCAATGTTTCCCATCTTCGAATTTCAATAGCCACACCCACACAGCACGTGCCTGTAGATACAGTAGGGGGCGCCATCTATGGCAGCAAGAATTTTTACGTGACTCTAATGAAATCACTAATAGTCCAGGACCTGCCTAGAAAGTTCCACGCTTTCTGAGCTCTTCTGAGATCGTCTGGTCATTCTTTTGATTTACACACACCAGTTATGCACACAAACCAGGATTTTTTTTTGTTTGTTTTTTTTGGTATTAATTAGTGAGACTAATTTATAATATTTAGTAATATTAATTACTCAAGTGAAATAAATCATTGCTAAATTCTTGGGGCTGTAACAATATAAAGTGAACCTTTGCTAATTTCAAATTTGTTTGGTATCAAAATTTTTAGAGAAAGTGATTGGAAAACTAAACATAGTAAGGGTTCCGCGCTTAAGCTTCGAGCGGAAGGGGGTACACCCCTCCCGCCCATACCATCACCTTAAATATGCCTTAGCGTATATGATTACAGTTACCCAAATTCATAATAATGTTCGCCCCCGGAATGGAAAATACGTAGGCGCCCCAACAATCGGTAGTACCATGAGTAAAAAATGCTTCCGACGCCGATGCCCATATCACCGGTGGGGAACCGCGGAACATTTCACTGTTACCATAGTCGGATTCCATAGCGCACCTTCCTTATACAGGTAGTATTTCACATTTAAAGTGAGTTAATTTTACCAGTGACTCGCTATGTTTTGGAGCAACGGCCACAAATCGTATGATCTAGAGCGGACATTATAAGAACGCGCGGAACTAGAGTGCTGCAAGGTTAATTGTTGTGTACGCCCCTCACAAAAAGCTCTCACACATAAAAAGTACAGGTGTCCTAATATCAGCGCGAATCGAGTATAATCAAAATGCTGGCGTTGATTAATTTCGAATTGCCAGACTACCCATTATCCATCATAGAGTTGATCATCGCAATGCAAAAATGCGAAATTTGCTGCAACTTTAACCATATATTTTACAAATATCTAGAGGGTGTCCACGAAAGATTATGTCGCCATTGAGGTAGAAAGATGTTCTTTAGATATGGACAGTGTTGTTTTCAGGGGAACACCCTAGTTGTTTAATGGCATTTAAATTTTGCTTGAATCATTTTAATGTGTAAGCACGTGGTGTAAGCAAAATTGACGCTTCCGATTTCAACTACCTGTTGCCAAGTTGAATCGTTGTTAACGATTGTAAACGTGTACATGCACTCTGACATGGTGTATCGTTCAATATTGTGTAACACCATTCCTAGGGAGATTTACGCGGACGAGAGTATAGGCCTAGATTGATGTGACTATTGACGTCCTTTATATGTTGACATTCAGGACGCCATATTTGTTGTTTTTCTGGCAGGCAAAATATAAGACAGTCGTTTCTGGTGATAACTGGTTATAACCATGTACCCAGCTAGCCAAATGACGTTGTGACAAAGTTAAAAGAACGTTTTAAAATTGGTCACTAACGTGCATTAACCAAGTTAAAAACACGTGAAGGTGTAGACACTTTCACGTTAGTTTTATAAACGTTTATTAAGAACGTTATTAAAACGATTTGAGAACGTTATCAAAACGTGCTTAAAACGTAAGAACTATTTAAAAACGTTTCTAAAACGTTTATGAGAAGTGCAACACATTTGATTAATTGCAATAATAAACGATAATTAATTAGAGAAAAAAAGTAATCGGTACTATTATCTGATCTGTTATATTGGCAAGGAAATCTACATCAAGCATTATTACACAAGTTGGTTTGACAGACACAATTACTCACTTATCTGTACTGGGAATTGAACCTGGGACCACTTCGCGTGGAAGACCAAATCCCGGGGGGGGGGGGGGGGGTTCTTGGATTTGGTAGGGTACCCATGCTCGTCCAAAAAAAAGAGGGACTAGCCTCAAATTGCGGGGACTACCGCTAGGGGTATTTCAAATTCACATAATCAAGTTCTATTCCCGCTAGGGGTATCAAAATCCGTTGTGATTGTGACTGGGTCAAATTGATACAAATAGGAAAATTAAACCTAAACTTATCAGCAAAATAACCCGGAGCGTGCAATTTTTCTTGCAGTATATAGCACAAGTGTCATTTTTCTTGTACAGTAGATGTTTTAATTTTTTTAAAGGTATATTTTTATTCCCCGTTATTTTAGAAACAGGTCCCGCTAGGGGTAATATAATTTCATGCAAATTGGTCCGTTAGGAATATTTCACGAAAACCTCACCAAAAAACTGTCCCGTTAGGGGTATATTTTCCTGAAAATTGGTCCCCGTTAGGGGTCACTTCAGAACCCCGGAACGAGCATGGTTACCCAACAAAACCCTGAGCGAACCCACCCCCCCCCCCCGGGACAAATACGTAACCACTACACAGCTAGACGGACTCACCAATTTAGGGAATTAATTATATTTATTATGGCTCGAAGTGTATCAGCAGAGTGTATCTTTTTTTCAAAAGGAGGTGGACGTATTAAGGACCCTTTCATTACCACTAAAAATTTAGACACCATCTGTGCGACAGATTTATTAAAAACGCAAGTTATAAATAATGCCAAAATAAAGGAAAATATAATAACAAAAAGAATAATCTAATAATAAAAAATAACAATATAAATAATTCCCTCGCCGCCCGCTACACACGCATGTCTTAATGCGCGATCTTCACCAAACATGACCAAAAAGCGCCTGTGATGGGCGGAGTGCGTTGGCCAATGCGTATACGCGGAGGGCTCGACGCCAAAATAAGGAAGAAGACCGTGATGAAATAGAAAAATTACGGGCAGCGGAAGAATAAGCCAGTGCGCATGATTCCGGTAGGTTAGAATATGATTTATTCCGTTCCATAGAATAATCGGGGGTAAGGTAATTCTTACGCTGCTTTAGACAGATCAAAATAAATAAAACTCTGGGAAAATACTAGACATCTAGAATGTCATAATTAATTCTTCCGACTGCCAAACCCATTTCTGATGGCATTGTTTAATTAAAACGTTATGGACACGTTGTGCGAACTCGTGTCTGCACTTAAGTCGTCAGAACGTCTACAAAACGTTTCCAAATACCACATCATCCAGGTAACATATCACGTTTTCAAACGTTTTAAAAAGACGTTTTTAGCACGTCCTATACGTGGGACGGTTGGTTGAACTTCGAAACGTTGTCAAAACGTGTTCCCCGTTTTTGACGGTTGACATTTGTAACGTTTGCAAACGTCAAGAAACGTGCAGAATTCTTTAATGATCTAAATGGTCACAAATGAGCTTGGTAGCATTAGCTTATATGCTTGATAAGAAAGTCAGTATATTAATTCGAAACAAAAGTTACAGCATCAACAGAATTCCCAGCAAAGTATAGTGCTTTTGCCTGCGTTTCTCTCTTACAACAACAGGGGGGCGCATAAACAACCAAAAATGTCACATCATCTATACCCGGGACGGGATCACATAATGAGGATTATGGGTGTTTGTGTAAGGCTGGCGCTTCGAACACGGGGGCATTGTACGGGGACAGAGGACTCAAACAAAATAGAGGGTCTTTGGTGAAAATTTTCAAAATTTTATCCAAAAAGGGATCTTTAGTGACAGTGGTGGTAAACTTTCCAAAAAAATGTGGTCTTGGGGGACATTTTCAAAATACATGCAGGGCCTATGGGGGTCTTTGGGCGACCATTTCAAAAATACATGGGTCTTTGGGTGACATTTTTCAAAATTAATGGGGTTTTGGGACAGCGGGTATAATAAACGATAATTAATTAGAGAAAAAAAGTAATCGGTACTATTATCTGATCTGTTATATTGGCAAGGAAATCTACATCAAGCATTATTACACAAGTTGGTTTGACAGACACAATTACTCACTTATCTGTACTGGGAATTGAACCTGGGACCACTTCGCGTGGAAGACCAAATCCCGGGGGGGGGGGGGGGGGTTCTTGGATTTGGTAGGGTACCCATGCTCGTCCAAAAAAAAGAGGGACTAGCCTCAAATTGCGGGGACTACCGCTAGGGGTATTTCAAATTCACATAATCAAGTTCTATTCCCGCTAGGGGTATCAAAATCCGTTGTGATTGTGACTGGGTCAAATTGATACAAATAGGAAAATTAAACCTAAACTTATCAGCCAAATAATCCAGAGTGTTTAATTTTTATTGCAGTAGCACAAGGGTCATTTTTCTTGACATTAGATGTTTTAAAGGTATATCTTTTATTCGCGTACTGAGAACAGATCCAGCAAGGGTTATAATGTCACTGCCAATTGGTCCGTTAGGGGATATTTTTCACGAAAACCTCACCAAAATGGTCCCGTGGTATATTCACTGAAAATTGGTCCCGTTAGGGGTCACCTTCAGACCCCCTGGACGAGCATGGGTACCCAACCAACCCTGAGAAACCCCCCCCCCCCCCCCCGGGGGGGGGGGGAACCAATACGTAACCACTTACACCAGCTTAGCGACTACAATTAAGGGTATAATTTATATTATATTGGCTCGAAGTGTATCAGAAGAGTTGTATTTTTTTCAAAAGTGAGGTGACGTATTAGTGAACCCTTTTCATTCCCCACTAAAATTTAGAACCATCTGTGGCTGACAGAATTAAAACGCACGTTGATAAATAATGCCAAAATAAAGGCAAAATAATAATAACAAAATAATAAGACTAATAAAAATAACAATAATAAATACTCTCCTCCACGCGCCCGCACGACACGCATGTCTTAATGCGCGACTTCACCCAAACATGACCAAAAAAGCCGCTGTGATGGGCGGAGTGTGTTGGCCAATGCGTATACGCGGAGGACTCGACGCAAATAAGGAAGAAGCCCCTGAAAATAGAAATACGGCAGCGGAAGGAATAGCCAGTGCGCATCTTCCGTTAGTTAGAATTTGATTTATTCAGTTACATAGAATAAATCGGTAATTCTTCCGGCTGCTTAGACAATCAAAAAAATAAACTCTGCGGGAAATACTAGACATTGATATGTCATAACTTAATCTACCGCTGCAAAACCATTTCTTAAAGGGCAGGTGTGTTAATATAAAACGTGATGGACACGTTGTGCGGAAAGTGTCTGCATATGAGTCGTCAGAAACGTCTACAAAACGTTTCCAAAAGACCACATCATCCAGGAACAATCACGTTTCAAAACGTTTTAAAAAGACGTTTTTAGCACGTAATTATTACGTGGGACGCTTGGTTGAACTTCAAAAACGTTGTTCAAAACGTGTTCCAAAGTTTTTACTGGTGTGACCAACTTGGTAACGTTTGCAAAACGTCAGAAACGTGGCAGAATTTTCCTGATCTAAATGGTCAACAAAAGGCAGATGGTAGCATTGCTATTTGCTTGAATAAGAAAGTCAGTATTATTTAATTCGAAACAAAAAGTTACAGCATCAACCGGAATTTCCCAATGCAAAGTATAGGTGCTTTGGCCGGCCAGTTCTCTCTTACACAACAGGGGCGCCATAAACAAACAAATGTCACATCATCATATACCCGGGGGACGGGATCACTAATGAAATGGATATGGTGTAAGGCTGGCGCTTCGAACACGGGGATTCGGTGACAGAGGACTCAAACAAATTAGAGGTGCTTTGGGTGAAAATTTTTCAAAATTTTCTCCCAAAAAGGACTCTTTAAGGCGACGTGGTAACTTTCCAAAAAAATGTGGTCTTTGGGTGACATTTTTCAAAATACTGCATGGCGGCCTATGGGTTCTTGGGCGACATTTTCAAAATACATGGGTATTTGGGGACATTTTCAAAATACACGGGGTCTTTGGGTGACATGCGCGTGCTGGAAATTGGGGTCTTAACTTCTTTGCGTCGGCAGGCGAGTATACTCGCTCAAAGATGAAGTTTGGTCAATTTTTGTCTTTTCTGGTTCTAAAAATTTCAAATTATTTATTTTCAGAGGCGTGGAAAAAAATGCATTTAAATGAGTCAAAGAAGACCTAGCCTTTGTTGATATTCGTTTTAGATGGCATCCCAAAGGACCTACAAATATTTGAAAAGCAATCTCAAAGGCCACTACTGACTTATTTGGTTTTAACTTATTACAGAAATTGCTCAGCGTGCAAATAGTTAAAAGCCTTACATACCCAGTCACTCCAAGATGGAAGTTGCCCCCCCCCCTTATGGTAGTATTACCAGCAATATGGTGAACCAGCCCCTCATGTCAATCAACTTTCTTGTCCCTACTTGATTTATGGGTGCAAAATGTCAAATATAACCCCCAACCAAATTAAAATTTATTCGGATGTCGGCCTGGCAAGGGGAAAACTCCAGGAGCTAAAGTTTTGTACACGAAATCAATCAAAGTACCAATCAAGTCGTCCTCATGGCAGGCAATACACAATGCCAAAACATGACGATATATAGAGGGGTGAAACTAGAACAGGCGACCACTATCCCCAAAATTGTCGATAATCATAGCCTGGTGTGGCTGCGGTAGTGTGGCCACTATGTCACCTCTTTCAGTGATCGCTATGGCAAGCCATAAAAGGTATAACGTATTGCATGCAAACGCGTTGCGACATTTCGTCAAAGCGTTGCGCGAAAGTGCAACGCGTGGCGAGAAAGTAGCAACGCGTTGCGGGTCGGCAATGAGATTGAGAATTTCTGTGACGATTTCCAAAAATTAGACCCACAAGGCGTTGCAAAGATCTAGCAACGCGTGTGGAAACTCACAACGCGTGCAAGCCTTACAATGCGTTGCGAACCTCTCACAACGCGTTGCGACCTCACAACGCTGCGAAGGTTCCACAAGCCATAAGGGTCATAAAGTATTGCCGCAAACGCCGTTGTGAGAAAGTAGCACCGCGTGGCGACATTTTGGCAACGCGTTGCGCCAGCCAATGAAAAGCATGCATTTCTGGGACGTTTTTCAAAAACATAGATCACAAGCATGATTTGATTGGCAGGGACACCGCAACGCGTTGCCGAAATGTCGCAAAACGCGTTGCTGAAAATGTCGCAACGCGTTGCCGAAAGTCGCAACGCGTTGCCGAAATGTCGCAACGCGTTGCCGAAAGTCGCAACGCGTTGGGACTTTCTCACCAACGCGTGCGACAAATATCGTTAGGGGAACCTTATGGTTGTGGGACCTTAGCAACGCGTTGTATCTAGCAATACCGTTGTTGGCGTCTTTATTTGAAATACGTAACAGAAATTCATGATTTTGATGGCCGACGTCGCAAACGCGTTGCCGAAATGTTTGCAACGCACGTTGTACCTTCTCGCGCAACGCGTTGCAGCAATACGTTATGGCCTTAATGGCTTGCCAATCCCCGGTGATCAATTCGTTCGTGAACGGTGTGAAAAGTAATATAGTATGGAAGGTATCATAGTCGGGCCCTCCATAGATTGACAAGGAATAAAGCGTGAACTAATTGCTGCGTGAGAGTAAAAGAATCGATTGCCCTATGGTGTCACCATTGTCCCGGACTGTGAGCAGGAGGACGATATCTCCTGCCACACAGTCCGCCTGTTTCAGTGAGCACTCCCGTTTACTCAGCTAGCGGGAGACCGAGCGGAGCGCGGGCCTCCCACTATATAGTTAAACATATAGAGCAATAAACTCTTTTTCGTCCTCTTTCAAAGCCAGGTGGCATTTCTTTACAATAGTAGATAACTCTTGTAAGTAAAGTATTGACATGTTTATGTAAGCACGGATTCGGGTCAATATAGTTTCAATTTCGCTATCGATGGTGATAGCGCCACAATTTTCGATAAGGCAAAAAAAAATATTGTTTGATGTCTCATCGACCGACCCTAATTTGAAAATAAGGAAAAAGGTTGTTTTTTTCCTTTATGTGCAAAAGAATACCGACCCCTAATTTTGAAAATAATTCAAAAAGTTTTTTTTTTCTTTTGCAATTTTAACTTCTGAAACGTAAAAAAGATGATGTTTAAACCGTTCTTAGTTTAGGTGGTTCAGAATGTACAAAGATGCATTTTTTAGTCTGAATCAACTTGCATTTTTGTTTGTTTTTTTTTTTTTTTTTTAAGTGTTTTGATTAACTTTATTAATACAAACAAACATGATTCAATATAGTTTGCTAGACATTTACAAACAAAAAGTTTTTCCGACCGACCGACCCAACTCTAAAGTGTACTATGGACAATCGAACATTTTTTTTGGCCTAAGCTACATAATTGTGATTAAACGGATTCAGACGTAAATAATCGGCGTGGTATGACGTAGCCGTAATAGCGCACGCACGGCTGGCCGACTATAAGCTATAGATTTCATGCATCCAGTGTTCAGTACGCATCCATTCTCTGATCGAGTGTCCTATCCCGATTTTTAGGATCCCTGATGTCAGGGGCCAATGATCTAGCAACACTGAACTTTATCATTTTGCTACGCTCAAAGCAAGTTGTGTGCTCTTAATGTGCCTGAGAAGTTTGCAATTTTCAGCGGATTTATAGAGCTCTTTTACTCACCTATCTACCAAAACTCGTGTTTACGCATTTTTCTGACAATTTTGGTTCGTTTCGCATCCTAGCCATCCCAATTTGTTGCAAACTGGTCCGTTTAGGTGAGTCAGTGTGAGTACTTTCCGCAACAAGATGGCGGCTAGTCACCCGTGATGGAAGCACAAGTGATCACGTCTTCTTATCCCTAGCTAAGGAAGCATAATCCCCCAAATAACACTCGGTACACTGGAAAGCGCTTCGTTAGTACTGGAGATAACAAAGCTGACCCAAATAACGCGTTTATCTGGGTTAACCAAAGCTGAACCCCAAATAACGGTCTTTATCTAAGGTTAACAAAACTTTATCAGAGATAAGAAAGCTAACCCCTAAATAACGGTCCTTATCTGGGTTAACAAAGCTGCACCCAAATAACGGTCCTTATCAAGTAACAAAGCTGGACCCCCAAAAACGGTCCTTATCTTTATATAACAAAGCTGAACCCCAAATAACGGTCCTTTATCTGGGGTAACAAGCTTATCTCTAGGACTAAGAAACCTTATCTCGGGATAAGGACCCCGTATCTCCAAATAACGCCAGTTAACTCAAGATAACAAGCTAACCCCCAAATAACGACCTTATCTGGGGTTAACAAAGCTGAACCCCAAATAACGGTCGTTATTGGGGGGTTCAGCTTGGTTATCTCCAGATAGGGCCCTTATTTGGGGTTCAGCTTTGTTAACTCCAGATAAGGAGTTGTTAAAACTCTAGATAAGGAACGTTATTTTGGGTTCAGCATTCTTATCTCGAGATAAGCTTTGTTAACTCTATATAAGGACGATTATTTGGGGTTAGCGTTCTTACCCGAGATAGGGCTCGTTATTTGGGGTTCAGCTTGTGTTAACCCAAGATAAGGACCGTTATTTAGGGGTTAGCTTTGCAACCTTAGATAAGGATTGTTAACGCCAGATAAGGTGCGTTATTTGGGGTTCAGCTTTATTATCTGGAGATAAGGGGTCTTATCCTTAGATAAGGACCGTTATTGTGGGTTCAGCCTTGTTATCTTGAGTTAACAGGTCGTTATTTGGGGTTCAGCTCTGCTATCTCGAGATAAGCTTTGTTAACTTAAGATAGGGCGCGTTATTTGGGGTTCAGCTTGGTTAACCCTAGATAAGGTGCGTATTTGGGGTCAGCTTTGTTATCTCCAGTAACGAAGCGTTATCTTCCGTTACGGAGTGTTATTTGGAGATAAGGCTATGGAAGCACAAGGGATCACTTTCTCTTATCCCTATATAGGAAGCATTATCTCCCAATAACACTCCGTTAACTGGACGATAAGCTTCGTTAACTGAGATAACAAAGGTGAACCCCAAATAAGCGTCTTATCTGGGGTTAAACAAGCTGAACCAAAAAATAGCGCGCCTTATCTTAAGTTAACAAAAGCTATCTCGAGATAGCAGAGCTGAAACCCCAAATAACGGACCCTTATCTGGGGTTAACCAAAGCTGAACAAATAACGGTCAGTATCAAGGGGTTAACACAGCTGAACCCCACAAATAACGGTCCTATATTAAGTAACAAAGTTATCTCGAGATAAGAAAGATGAACCCTAAATAGACGGTCCTATCTGGGGTTAACAAAGCTTATCTCTAGATAAAGGAAAAACCTTATCTAAGGATAAGGCCCCTTATCTCCAGAATAACGCTCAGTTCACTCAAGCTAACAAAGCTGAACCCCAAATAACGATCCTTATCTTGTGTTAACAAATCTGAACCCCAAATAACGGTCGTTATTTTGGGGGTTCAGCGTTGTTATCTCCAGATAGGGCCAGTTTATTTGGGGTTCAGCTTTGCTAAATCCATTAAAAAAGGAGTTAACCAAGATAAGGACCGTTATTTTGGTTAGCTTTGTTATCTCTAGATTAGCTTTGTTAAATCTATATAAGGACCGAGTTATGGGGTTCAGCTTTCTTAACCCTTGATAGGCCGTTATTTGGGGTTCAGCTTTGTTAACCCAGGATAAGGACGTTAGTTAGGGTTCAGCTTTGCTAACCCTAGAGAAGGATTGCTTATCTCCAGATAAGGTGCGTTATTTGGGGTTCAGCTTTCTTATTTGGAGATAAGGGCTCCCACTTATCTCGAGATTAAGAGACCTTATGCCCGAGATAAGATTGTTAAACCCCAGATAAGGGTCGTTATTTGGGGTTTCGCTCTGCTTATCTATAGGAAGCTTTAAAGTCTGACTCAAGAGATTTCGAAACTTATTTTTTTGTGTAATAATGCAAAAAGTCAACTAGAAATAAAGATATAACCTAAAAGAACCAATTTCCGCAATGTGAGATGAACGGATTTTTCGTTTTGATGCAGTAAACATATGTGTATTGTAGTACGTCCCATAGGATACTGTGTAACAAAAAAATGCCGGATCGGGAATTTAAAACAAAGTTGTGATTTTCTATATGATGGAATTCGATTCAAGCTTAGCAATTTCACACAGTGATAGTATATGGAAAGCATTAGGTACATGCAAAAAACACGAATTTTTGGAAAATTGAGGGCGCCTCCGCAGGAAATTTGAGTCGGCCTTTAACTTAACAGATAAGGCGCGTTTTTGGGTTCGCTTTGTTAAACCTAGATAAGGCGCGTTATTTGGGGTGCAGCTTTGTTATCTCAGTTACTGAAGCGCTATCTCCAGTTAACGGAGTGTTATTGGAGATAAGGTTTCCTTATCTAGGGATTAGAAGAAAGTGATACACTTACTTCCATAGACGTCTGTGTTACAAGTGTCGCATCGGGTAGACCACTTCGAGTAATTCCCATCTTACATCTAGCGATGAAGTTGAGAGCTTAGTGTGCTGATGGTTCCGGAGCCTATTTTATTCGCTTTTCATCTGCTACTTTGCTGTTTTCGCGGTCAACTTTCACCCGCCATTCTACCGTAAGGTACCGGTACGGACGCCTTTAAAGGTATAGTCGGCCATCTGGTCCGAAAGTGCATACTCGGGTTCTGCATGGAAACATGGTTCGCCATTGCTTCTGTGAACCGGGGCAGTGTTGAGCCCCCAATGCTGCCTAAGTGGACTTAAGGTTCTGAGAGTCAGTTTATTGGTCTCCCCGTAAGCGGGGGCCCCACTACCATTATTACAGCCGGGCCTTACGTTCACGGGAATACTAGACTGGTGACCCCTTTTTCAGCGGCCATTTGGAATTTTTACCCCGCGTTTAGCTTAGACTCATTTGGTTCCGAAATAAACATCGGCGGGGCGATTACGGCAAGTTTCGTTCCGTTTTCAACATGACCCGAAACCGGAAGGACGTGCTTTTCTATGGGATTTAGGACTCAACCGCGTTTTCTTCGGTTGTCACGTTTGCGGGGGCTCCACTACCGTTGTCCCGGCCGAGCCATACCGGCAGCATTTTAAATTGTGTGAAGCCGATATCTTAACGCTTAACCTCATTTGGTCTTCGAATAAACACGGGTCGGTTCGATATAACGAAATTTCACTCCATATTTCAACATACCCCGAAACCGGAAGTACGTGATTTTCTCTGGGAGTTAGGCTCCAGCGGGATTTTTTCGCGTTTTGAGCGGGCCATTACCGGTTCAACTCGGTGGTTTGGGATAGGATGGACTCAATTGTATGTTAAGCTATAAGTGTACTTAGAAAGAAGATCTCCCGGGTTATGTTCCTGAAGCTCATACAGACTTTTCTCTTTTTTTTTTTTGTTTCCTCCAGATAGAGCATGGATTAGGACTCCGAGCCTGAAAAGAGTAAGTGGTAAAGCCAAAGCCTAGACAAGGTCAACATGTGAACTCCTGTCGCTGCTGACCGCATCCGACGTGCATTATTCACCGCCGTGCCACCGGGAGAGCCATGCGAATGGGACGAAGCTCTTTAGATGGACACCGGAGCAGTGGGGAGACCTAGAAGACCGTCAAGCCCAAGTTGCCTGGAAACAACGGCAGGAAGGAGGAGTGATATCGCCGTAGGACCACGGAGCTGACTCTGGGGGTGTCTCCGGTGACCCGAGACTCCAGCTGATCCATCCGTTGAGTGATGGGCGCCATTGCCTCCTGCAGCGCTCGCCGGAAGAACTCCGCTGAGAACGGCGGTTGGTCTGTAAACCAGGACGGTCTGGCCGGGTACGGGTGATGCGGGATACATTTGTCGGAAATAAATCTGGATTTTTTCGCCAGGAATACTCCAATGCCATGAAAACCATCTGGTACGTTTCGATTTAGGATATTTCATTATATATGCATGACGATAGATTCCCAACATTAATACTTTAAGGGAAGGGCAATTTCCCCTAAAATGAACCAAAATATCATGCAAAATGAGCCATTTGGGTCAAATATGCCCTTGTTTCGCTTTTTATGACCCCATGGATCCACCCGTGTGTGTAAAAGTGCAGAAGCTCGCGGAAAAAAAGAATTGATGCTAAAAATGCTAAGGTGACCCAAAATCAAACATGGTTTATGGGAACGAACGACCGGTGATTAGGTTTTGTTGTGTTTTTTTGTTAGTAAGGTCAGGTTTTCTTTTGAGACATGTACTGGTATCCTGGTAACCAGTATTACCTGTCCCAGGGCCGAGTCGTCGGCGGCTAAATCGACTCCCCCATCGGATTTGTAAGGAATCTGATGAGGAGGGTAGCTAGTTACCCTGGTAGATAGAATGAAAAAGAAGATCTACCTACAAGGGCGTCAGCTCTGGAGAGCTAATGGCGGCCATCCAGCACATGCTGCCTTGCATGTTGGGCAAAGTTGCCCAAAGGCTAGGCCCACCGCCGATAACTGTGGATTGACGTCAGGAAGGGCATCCGGTCAATTATCTTTTGCTCCAAAAAATCCTCACACAGCAGCGTTGCTGAGTGTGAGGTGAATCCGACCACCCTCGTTTACGGGGACAAAACCGGATTTAAAACTTTGGTCTAACACTAACTGTTAAGTTTAGGCCAAAAAAGAACTTTGTCTCAGCTTCTTGGGCTAAAAAGCTATGTGCTATGCTTTTCTTACGACATAAGCTATGACCTATTGGATATTTTTTTTTTAAATTGCGCCGTGGTGTTTTTAGAAATATACAGTATATGCCACTCCAATGTATACCTCTTCCGTTTTCAAGGCATAAAACAACTTCACACAATAAAAAAAAACACTATATAATTTGATTCTTTTTTGTTTTTGTTTTTGTTTTGTTTGTATGATTTCATTGGTTCCTAAAATTTGAGACGCACTTCGTATCAAAAAGTACTGAGTATCGCCTAAGTAAAAAAGACTTTAAAATGTAAAAAAATGTCAAAATCGCCGCCGTCGCATAGAGCTATGAGCTAACTCTAATTTTAAAAGCCATGCGCGAGGGAAGCTGAGTCAAACTCTTTTTTGGCCTTAATTAGCTGTGCGCTTGTTAAATCATCCATTTTTATCCCCTGACTTGAAAAGCAGAGAGGGATATTGCGAGGGCACGCATGTCTGTGTGTGTGTGTTCCAGTTTGGTTAGCTTTTCTAAGTTTACTTGCAGTATTTTTCTTTATGTTTTGGGCAAAATGGATTGAAATTGATTGAGCCAAAAAAATTGTAAAAGTTTTTTTTTTACAGATTTTGGTAATTTGTAGAGTCTTTCACCCCAAAAAACAATAATAATAAATAAAAACGTCCGATCGACCGAGGGTTCCCGGGGCAATATTGTACCCCTACCTTCACAAAGACAATTTTGTTGCAAAAAATAGATTTTGACAGCAAATATGAGTAGAAGTGAGCAATTTGCAACAATTTGCAGTACGAAATGCAGATTTTTTTTTTAATTGAAATTATGATGTTCAAAGTAGTAATTGGCGTGGAATTGAAAAGGTTTGCAAGAGTGGAAAATCTTATATTGCAATGAAATGGTGTATTCTAGGGAAATTTCTTTTTTAAATATAATAAAATTGTAACTGGTAGTGGAATGAACGGAATTTACTCAAATTAACGGAAAGTTTGAGTGACAAATCCAAATTTTGCTCACTAACTTCAGACTTATCTGATGGTTTCTTTAGAATGACTTTCGAATGTGTACTGTTTTGAAGATCCGCAGAATTTCCACGGGATTGCCGGTGTATCTCTCGTTCACAGGGTGCTCAGTTCTTTTTGTCGGTGGATGAGAGATTCGCTGAAATTCCGGGACATACCATGGAACAAATAACAGTGGACCAGAAAGTCGTTCAGGAAAGTTGGCAAAAATCTAATAAAAACTCTAGTAAAAACAATTAGATTTGTCACTCAACACCCCATCTTCCCCCTTCCCAGTCGTGATAAACCGGTTGCCAGACACTTCAGCCAGAGAGGACACAGTACGAATGATATTAACATCATGGCCATTGATCGACCTGACAGCAAGAACTACTACCATCGACTTGCTTTGGAAGCCAAGTGGATTAAGAAACTGCAAACCACCACACCTTTAGGCATCAACATTAAGGGATGATATGGTCTTCTTCCCCCCCCCCCTCCTTTCTGACTCATGGTTTGGTCATTCAGGTCACACCCCCATCGGTAAATGTCATTCTTCTTTTCTCGCAAAATTGGACCACCTCGTCACTCTTGGCATGCCGTCCTCATGGTCTGGGAACGGGAGCCAACGCACATATACGTTGGTACCGCCTGGCTGTCCCACCTAGGCGGGCCATGTTGTTTCCGTGTGTCGGGTTGTGGCGACAGTGATCCCCCATTTTCTTAGGTTCTTTGTTTTTCCCCCCATCCATCCATCCATCCTTATTGTGATCTGGATGGCCTACCATGGCTCTATGTATCATTCTATCCCATCTGGCTTGCCATACTTTCCTCTCTGGCTATTTTCACACTTGCTGATCACCTATATTGATTTAACTCCTTAGTTATTTAGATTTCTTTTGTTACTGTTTTGTATATCTTATGTGGTTTTACTTCTTCACTTCACTACTAGAGCTGGTCTCTACTGCACATCTGTACTAGAGCTGGTCTCTCTCACCTTGACAAAGAAAGGCTTGTCCTTTTGAAACGTTGGTTTTTAATTCTATGTATTAAATTGTTTTTACCCCCATTGGATGTTGTGACACGCCTTTTTTGTATTTACTCTGTATCCCATGTTGGTGTGTCACGCTTGTATCCTTTTGGATCCATCCTTTGGTACCCTACTGGACAGTTGGAATAGATTTTGTCAGTTTTTATTTATTATAGAGCTGCCTGTTATAAATTTACACATGTTAAAATTCTGCAGTTTATTCCGTACAAGTCTGATGAATTCATCAGGGTCACTAGTGACCCAGGGTCGCTAATTGTCACAACCCTGTTAAATTGGGTGACCAGTTGTTCATTATACTCAGTGTTATTTTTAATGGTTGTAATCTTTTGAAGCTCAGTCTGCAGATGCAAATAAAATTGCTTTGTAAGAATACAAAGAAAAATCCATAATTTGCAGTTGTCATCATTATACACAATGTTATTTGTGATGTTTGTAATCTTTTAAAGTGGAATATGTAGAGTTAAATAAAATTAATTGTACAATTGAGAATACCAATGACGAATTTCGAATTTGATAAACCCGATCGATTTGATAGACTAGGTTTATCGATTCAAATGCTAAATTTTTAATAAAACTGTTTTTATTTTCGAATAAATTTTTTTTATCAAATTCGATAAGCTTGTTTTTTGAAAATCTGGCACATCGATTTCAAAGTCAAAATATGCCCTATGCCCTCTTTCGAGTATTTGCAGCCAGGCAAGCAGCTAGAAAGTTTCCCCAAGGTTCGTTGCCCCTAGCAACGCCGACAGAAAGCCAAGACTCGACCTCCCTGACCACTGATCTCTATACAATGAATTGAAAACCTGAGCTTCGTATTAAGGCACTGACGGCCATATTGGTCATCCAAAAAGAGCCCAAGCAGGTGGTTAAGAGCCGGTCACTTATACAAAATTGTTCCCATTGAAATGTGGATAAGCGACATAACAGACTACAGAATCAAGCCAATTCAGTGAGTTCATTGTATTTGCGCGTATGGAATGGCATGTCTCTAAAACGTGCACCCGGTACAACTTCTGTTAACCTTCCCCGACCCGGGCTAGGCCCATTCACAAGTCCAACACACCAGGGACTTTAGCGATAAAGATTGGCAATTACTGACCTCCCGCGTCGGCAAACATGTGTGGACGCATGAGCTGATATCGGGTTGCAGTTAGATTTTTTCTACGACTTCTAGTGTGTTAATTAAGCTGATTTTGGTATCAAACTCGTCAAAATAATCATATTATTCTGTGGTTTAGTTAATTAAATACAATTTACCTTGGCATTTAAAATCATAGAATATATGAGACATTACCTTTTTCACAGCCACTGCCAACTTCTGTCACTTGTTGATCCAGCTCTGACCTGTCACTCAGGGCAAAGTTGATACCAATGAATAGATTAAAATCTGCTGAAGCTGATGGTACAAATTATTTGATCGGCTGATAGTTTGTTTTCTAGAAAAAATCTCTTTTTGTAAACGAATCGAACAGTTCCATAGGAATACACAGGGAGGCGGGACTTAGTTGTACAGTCAGCCAATCAGGAGCCTCTAACTTGTTACAGCTTAACCAACAGAGGGCCTCACTCACAAATGATAAAAAACAAAAGAGTGAAATTGATGTGCTGGAGTTTCCATCGAAAACAAAACAAGTTTTTTGACCGATCAACTAGGTTTATCAAAAACCTAGGTTTACGAATCGTTTTTTAGTTAAAAAAGTTTATCAATTTCGATAAACAAAGTGTTTGATAAACCTTGTGAATTCGACCACAAAATCATGTTTTTCGACCGAGTTTTTCAAATCTAAAAATCTGGTGGTTTTTTTTTTTTTCGTTCGAATACCATTTTTTTTTATCGAAAACCAGATCTTTCGACAAAACCAAGTTTTTCGACCTAGCATTTCAAATGGAAAAACCTGTTTTTTCAAATCCAAAACCAAGGTTTATCGAATTTGATAAGGTTCTAGATATGATGTTGGTAGGCAATGTTTAAAACAAATTCTGGAGTAGACACACTATGCATCACGTAGTATAAAATTAAAAGTAATTGGTCAAACACAACTTTGAATTGTAAATTGCCTCAATTTCAATTACAAGCAGTCATCCGCTTAGTGTTTGGTAATATCAGTGCACTGTATCAAAAGCGAAGAACCTACTACTAGTATTTAAACATGTTTAAGACACTGCACAATCAGTATTGACTGGACGAACAACGTAACTTTATTTGTAGTTGGCCAGTTTCTTTCAATCCAATCTCCTTCCGCTCATAACTCTACAATCAATTGGAATCTACTATAGGAATAATAGAGAACACCATATTATAACTTTACCTCAAACTCTTTGTAAAAAGTGTGTTTGATGTTATTCACTCTGACTAAAACATAACAAATTTGATCTCAAAAGAAGACTAATTCGTCCACTAATTATGTTTTTTTATCAAACATATGATTAATTCAACTCATTTTGATCAATATAGGAAGCAATATTGTCGTTGTATGGATTTTGTAGATTGCGACCAATGCAGCATAATGGGTTACAACATAAGAATTACCATGTATATTCTACAACATGAAAATTGCCCCATAAGATGCACGAGCATTGCGTATTTATCCAGAGTCTCATTTTCTCTGGAATTACCCACACATTAAAACACCGCCAAACGTTACATATAAACACTATTCTTAATAAACTAACTTACATTGACTCTTGATTTTCATATGTCTTTGTTAAATTAAAATTATACCCCTTTGTAGCACACGATTTAAGTCCTAAACATTTTGTATGAATGTTAATAGGCACTTTCCCACTACAACACACATACATACCTGCGTGTGAGTATGCGCATGCTCGTACACATGTGAGTGTGTGTGTATTTATGTGTGTTTATTACGGTTCTCTTCCATTCAAATTTAATCAAGTAACACGCCTTTCACAAAATGTTTAAACGCTATTTACTTTTACCCAGCGCTCACGGAGAAATCCACGCACTACGCGCAACCCGTTCATCCAGAAACACCACAATAACACTTTTTTTCCAAGTGGATGCCAACCACTTGCCCGATCTTTCCCGGTTTATTTATTTATTATGTTTTTGCTTGAAAAGGGATTTTCTCTTCTTTCGTCATTTCAGTAATCACCATAAGATGATTTCGACAAACCTCAAAAATCACTGATTGCTAATGGAATGCTTTCACATTCGACAAGAAAACTGTGAGTAGAAAAACACACGTTTGACATATTTAGGGTTACCTTGACAATGGAAACTAAAAGTGATAGGTATAATCAGCACTCTCAGTCCAGCAGGTCACAATATGGTTTCATCGACAATTTTAACCCATTCTTTCACCTCCTTATTCGATTTCGTTTGTTAGAAAGACACTGGCACATTTGAAAAATAGTGCGCCCTCTAAATATTTCAGAATTGATATTTTCAGAATTTTCAGAATTGATATTTTTGCATGGTTATAAAGCTTTTATATACATTAGCCCTCAACTGAAATTATTAAGCCCAAATCAGCGTGTTTATGGGTAAACAGAACGGGTTTATAAAATTGGCGTGTAACACAAGAAATGGCGTGTAACACAAGAAACACACGCCAGAGTTAATTCTCACGGCGTTTGACCGATCTGTGATCTTTGTGGTTTTAATATCAATGAGTACGAGTCTATGATATTCATGTAATGGACACATTTGTTGATTAAAGTTACGGCAACTTAAACGTTACCTGATTTTTGTTTAGCCTCTTATTAATGCCCCTCTCTGCTTTTGGGTATGTTTTTTTATGTCTAATATATATCGTAATTCTTCCAATGGCCTATGCTATTATTTGCGAGCAAATTGAAGAAATTTCATATTTTCTGAAAAATGTGCAAGTGCCGCTTTAACTGAATTATTGAATCTGAATCTCGCTTTTCCTTTTCTGTGTAAAACAGACATTATTAATTGAGGTCGAGTTTGCGAAGCTGTTAATCTGCGCTTTTCACCAGTTAGGTCTGGGTTCAATATTCGGTTAACTTAAATTTGTTTTTCCGATTAATGCTGCTTCCTCGCAGATTTCAACGGAAGCTACATTTTCCAACTACTACTAAAATCAGATCTGTTCCAATAAATCTGTTCAGGATTTACGTGGTTTATCAGTCCAATGTTTTGAAAACCTTAGTAGCTGTCGTACTGTACTTCCAGTCTAGAGCCCATTTAATTAGAAGTTACGCCTTATAATTATATAATTTATTTAAATATGAGAACTATCCACACTGTTGTCTATGCTGTTGGAATTAGAAACTGCGGTAGTACGAAGAGAACTTAAACTTAAATCAATAGTTGGTATGGAAATCCTTCTCTTTCTGCCATCGTCTTGCGCAAGTTCGTCGTTTCTGTGAAGATGATCGGATATGGCATTAGCCAAAGTGTACAAAAAGGGATTGATGGAGGAATTTATTGGTAAAATGAATGCCACTGTCCAAGCGCTGACCGCAGGAGACACCGTCAGCACGCCACATTGAACAAGTATGCAGACGATTACAAGGGGTACCCAGCAGCAAAAGTCAGTAAACACAAGTGCAAAACTTTTCGCCGACATCCGCACTTCTTCCTCAAAGCTGTGATTTCTAGTAGATTTTTTCGCAGACATTTTGACAGTATAAAGAATTTGAATGTAGCAGAACGGTACCAGAAGGAAACACACAAGATTTATACCAATGAAGACTATAATAGAGAAATATGTTGCAAGTTCATAGGTTGTAATTGCCGAAACTGAAAAAGTAACATTTTCAATTACTTGCTCATCTTTTATCGTGATCTCTTTCAGAAAGTCGATATAATTTGAACTATAATCAGGATATATATGGAACTCCCTTTTGTCTATCTGAACCGAATTATACTCAGTTATAGTTATAGGTCGCTTTACTATAGGAACGCCAATACAAACTTCAGAAACTTCAAATACATCCTCAATGTTTCCTATTAAAAGTACTGGAGCTATACATAGGACTAATGTTCCCAACCATATCAGTGCTGCACATATTTTAGCAGATTTTAAATTTAACCGACGAGAACTAAAAGGATATTTCACGCCCAAAAACCTATCAAAGCTGATAAGGGTAATAAAGAACACGGATGCTTCACTTGACAGTATTGAAAACACTCCTGCTACCTTACAAGGAATTCCTTCGCGCCATTTAGTGGAATACGAAGGGAATTTGTCGCCGAAGTAAATGTCACTGCAGGCTAGGAAAACCATACTGATACCCATCAAGAAGTCGGAAATTGCGAGATGAGAAATCAGAACAGTTTGAACAATTAATCTGTTTTTACGGCGAAAAAGAAATGCACTACCATTCAATATTACTGCTGATATTCCAAGAAACCACATTGAAACTCGCAACATTATGTCGGGTAACATTCGAGTACAAGTCAGATAAGCTGGCCGAGGATTTTCGGAAACACAATTCCGGTCATCCAAGAAACAGCAAGTAGCGTATTCATCAACTAAGACTTTGGCGTCTTCGACACCTAAAAACGAATTGTCGTCTACCAGAAGAAGACCATTTCCTCGCATATCAATAGTTCCCAACTGCGAAGAAAACCCAAGTACTCCTGCTCGGAGTTTTTGTAGTTTATTTTGGGACAAGTTCAAGAATTTAACTTGCTTTAATCCACTGAATGCGCCGTAGCTCAGATGAGAAAGTTGATTGCGGTCAACATCTAGTCGACTGAGACTTTTCAATCCAAGAAATGTCCCATTAGTTATTGTTGACAAAACATTTCCTGTTAGCATCAGGGTGACTAGTTCACTATTGTTGAGAAATAGATCGGTTTGTATTTTGCTCAATTGGTTGTAACTGATATCAAGAAAAATCAAATTGTGCGTTTTAATGAAAATACCATTATGCAGGTCTGTTATCACATTGTGGGAAACTGATAAATACTTAACACTTTCAAGACCTTTGAATGTATCCCGATTAAAATACATTAAATCATTGTGACTCGCATCAAGTATTGTCAAATTAGAGAGTGTTTCAAATGAAGGCAAAGAAATCAAGTGATTTTGGCTGATATTGAGATAATTTAACCTCAGTAAAGTTATGAAGATATCCCTAGGCAAAGATTTCAGTGAATTGTTAGCAAGGTTTATGTTTCGAACTTCTCGTAATGTTATAAATATTTCAGGTGGCAATAGCGTTAAGATGTTGCGACCGAGATATATTGTATTGAGTCGAAGTGTGGAATGGAATAGCTTTGGCGATAATGCCGAAATTTTATTGCCATCTAGGCGAATGGAATCTAAATTAATACAAGATGCGAGTGCATTAGGTGGCAGCGCTGTCAGATTATTTTCTATCAGATCTAGTTTTTCTAGTGAGCAATCTGAAGGAAAGGTATCATTTGGAATTTGCACGAGCTGATTATGACCAAGGTTAAGTATGGTCATATTATTTAATGATAGGAATGAAATTTTGGGTAGCTCTGATAATTGATTATTATTTAGCGAAAGGGCTTTTATAAGAAACATGCTGGAGAAAATTCCAAGAGGGAGTGTGGTTATAAAGTTAAAGCTTAAATCCAGATATCTTAGTTCAGACTGCGAGTCAAACAAACCGGGAGGAAGATAAGTTAGATTATTGTTACTCAAATCAAGCTCTTGCAGCATATGTAGGTTATCAAAAATGCCTTGAGGAAGTTCTAACAGATGATTGTTCTCCATGAAAAGCTGAGTTATAGTAATATTTGAAAACGTATTTTCATCTATCGTGTATAGATCATTGTTGCTCAAGTAAATTAGCGTATTAAAATACCATTCCTCCGCCCATTCGTCCCAGAATTTGGTCAGTTCTCCAATGTCAAATACACCTTTACATAAAGTGACAATATTGTTATATCGCAGATCTAGGAATTTAAGATTTTTGAGTGAATAAAACAATTTGAGAGGCAGATCGGTTATAGAATTAAAATCAAGCAAAAGAGTAGTCAATTCATGTAATGAACTAAATACATTCTCAGGTAAATGTGTTAAATCATTGTTATCCAACTCAAGAACTTGCAAACTGCGCAGTGCGTAAAATATACCAGGTGGTACTTGCTTCAAAAGATTGGAACCTATATCTAATGTCCTTAACCTTAACAATGAATCGAATAATCCTGACGGCAAAGACATCAAATTGTTATAGCTAATATTGAGTTCTATCAAATAAACAACTGAATGAAAGGTAAGTCTATGCAATTTTTGCAAGAGATTATTTGACAGGGAAAGGTATTCTAATAGACCAAGTGAGTCAAATAAACCATAAGGTAGCGTTCTCAAATGATTTCCATTCAGCTTCAAATATGTCATATTCATTAAACCGATAAACGCATCATCTGAAATGCGACGAATACCACAACTTGAAAATGATATTTCTTGAACATAATTGGGGTACACAATGAGAGAGATTAGAGTACTGGTATTACATTTCTCAGTCCATTCTCGGTTGCCCAGTTCGCAAACACATTGGCTTGAACATCGTAAAATGTTAGTTGTATTACACATCTGGAGAACACAATTAAAAGGAACATCGACCTCAACGACCAAGTCATATTCAGTAATATTGCATTGCGGAAGATTGCGCTGTTCCGTTGATGGTGATAATTCAGCTCCTCCCTCTCCACATTTTGTATTGTTGGCTTGTACAGCATACATTTCCAGTTCTAAATTTGCGTTTTGAAAATAAAATTTGAAAACACTGCCGGAAACCAACATCGTACATGGCCGCAATGTCCTCGAAAAGGATAAATAAGATTTATTGTAACAATGGTCGTTTTCGCGATCGGTATTTTCGATGTAGGCGTACGTAAATTCATCTGTGAGATGCGAATCCATCAAAGATACCATAATATGTTTTTCTGCCGCAACAGTAAAACTACAATTAGTCCGTGACGACTTTGAGTTCAGCTTCAAATTGACTGGAAAGGTAGATAGATTAACATTATCACATGTGTATGAAGACGTGTTATATGCCAAAACATAGCCGCACCACAACGTGGCTACCAATGGCAACCACGCAAAACGATGCATTTTAGTTGGGGTTGTATCAATTTCTATCTGTTGCCGCCGTACTCACTATTTTCAGCAGTCATGAAGAACAAATATTATACGGTCGTAGCCATCCTTTGTGGAGTGTGGAACGTTGACGAATTACACGAACCTGAAAAAAAGAAAAATAAACACACTTTACGTCAAATAGGCGTAACACCTACAATGGTCCATTGATATTTGAGCACCCTTCCTCAAAATAGGCGTAACACCTTCTATGGGCCATTGATATTTAAGCATCCTTTCTCCTAATAGGCGTAACACCTTCTATGGGCCATTGATATTTGAGTACCCTTCCTCCTAATTTACCAACAAAGAGTTGGTAAATTGATCTATTTGGCTCTTAAAATCAGAAATGAATATTGATTATTGTTCACCACCCTCTGTAAGGTATAATTAACTGTTATTATGTGTTATGTATGATTTGGGTCAGAGGCCTATGTCAAAAAACTTGAAATTGAATAGGCGTAACACCTTCTATGGGCCATTGATATTTAAGCATCCTTTCTCCTAATAGGCGTAACACTTTCAATGGTCCGTTGATATTTGAGTACCCTTCCTCCTAATAGTTGTAACACCTTCCATGGTCCATTGATCATGCTGATATTTGAGCACCTTTCCTCGTAATATGTGTAACACCTCCCATGGTCCATTGATATTTGAGCACCCTTCCCTCTAATAGATGTAACACCTTCCATGGTTCATTGATATTTGAGCACCCTTCCCTCTAATAGGTGTAACACCTTCCATGATTCATTGATATTTGAGCACCCTTCCTCAAAATAGGCGTAACACCTTCCATGGTCCATTGATATTTGAGCACCCTTCCTCCTAATAGTTATAACACCTTCCATGGTTCATTGATATTTGAGCACCCTTCCTCCTAATAGGCGTAACACCTTCCATGGTCAATTGATATTTCAGCACCCTTCCTCCTAATAGGTGTAACACCTCCCATGGTCAATTGATATTTGAGCACTCTTCCCTCTAATAGGTGTATAACACCTTCCAAGGTCTATTGATATTTGAGTACCCTTCCTCCTAATAGGCGTAACACCTTCCATGGTCATTGATATTGAGCACCCTTCCTCCTAATATGCGTAACACCTTCTATGGGCCATTGATATTTAAGCAGCCTTTCTCCTAATAGGCGTAACACTTTCAATTGTCCGTTGATATTTGGGTACCTTTCCTCCTAATAGGTGTAAAACTTTCCATGGTCCATTGATATTTGAGCACCCTTCCTCCTAATGGTATATTCAGACTTTATCGCTGTGCATTGGCCAACATCGCTGTTGTTGTTGTACAAAAAAAAGAAACAAAAACAGCGATGCCATCACTTTGTTTTTTGTGTGGCGATGCCCGACGGTCATCGCTGGACGGTGCGGGTACCTTGATTCGAGTAACGATCATCAGTTATGGCTCAGCAGCAACAGAAACATCCGTGACCCCAAGCTGTACTCGAAAAATCGGTCATTTTTATTATTTTCTGGACTATTGACACCTAAAATTATTAGTGCAAATAGGTCCATAATTATAATTTTCTTCAGTTTTTTTTCGCTTCGAAAATAAAGCATAATTTTAACCCTAACAATTTGAAACTTAAAACGGTGGTAGATTGGACTTTCACTTACGATAAAGTTATAGTTCGATATTGACAAAACATCCTTTAGAAAACTAAGCCCACGGTAAAATCGTGGATAGTATGTTTTGTTTACAACAAAACTCAAATATTTAGTTAAATTAGTAAAATAATGCCTTACGTACGCACGTAATGCACACGGCGCGTACGGCGTTTTGTGCGTTTGTTGCTCGTGTGCTTGGAAAAACATGAATACCGTCAAATTTTTGTAATCTGCCTACTTATGAACCGATTTTAAAGATGTAAGTGTCTAATTATATGTTTTCGTGTTTAACAAATTCAATTTTGCAACTTTTAATAGTTCAAAAGATGTTAGTCTTGACCTTGAAATGCAAAATGGCGGCTATTTCAGGTTTCAAGGTCAAGACTAACATTTGTACTGTTAAAAGTTGCAAAATTGAATTTGTCATACACGAAAACATTATAATTAGACACTTACATCTTAACAATCGTTTATTTTAACAATTTGACCTTGACTGAAAGTGCATTGACCTTTGGACATTTTTGGCCATAGCGTCCTCATTTGAAGTCGGATCTATAACAAACTATACATTTTTAGATTCCGTATGATAAGGCGAGTAATTTGACATGCATATTAATTCAATTGTGACAGTTTTCAATTTTTACCCCCGTGTTAACTTTGTTTGCCTGCCGCCCCTTCCCCAAAATGCCGGAACATTGAAGCGGCGAGCCCAAGTCAAAAACTTTCAACATCGATCAGGGAACCCCAAGACGCCTTCAATTTTTGGTCTCCAGAGTTTTGGTCACGGGATCTACAGACTGTTATTCTACTACGTGGTTTCATACCAAGAAACATAATACATTACGCATTGCCCAATAAATAGGGATCCCGCGCTGTCATTATGATGCATGAAAATGAAATTATTGGGAATAATAAATACTACTCTTTTATCAAAACCCTTTCATGATTCATTGATATTTAAGCACCCTTCCTCCTATAGGTGTAACACCTTCCATGGTCCATTGATATTTGATCACCCTTCCTCCTAATAGGTGTAACACCTTCCATGGTCCATTATTTGAGCACGCTCCCGCCTAATAGGTGCACTGAGAATATTAATTAGTCAAAAAATGTGTCTTATTTGACTAATTAAAAATTAGTCATGCAAATCACTTGTTTTATCATTCATAAATATACTTCAATGCTGGAAACATGTTTGCTATGCTGGAAGATAACCTTCTCATATTTTAAAGTAGTTGACAAGATTACAAATATTTTCATTACCTCTAAATTTACACTTTAAAATGACTAATTAATGACTGACGAATTTTAATTTGTCAAATGACAAATTAATTGACTAATTAAAGACGACTTTAGACTCGTCTAATGACTAGAATTAGTTAGTCAAACACAAAAATGACGAATTTAAGTACACATTGGCCATTTGCTAATTAGTCATTTGACGAATGTTGTAATTAAAAAGTCCAAATTTTCAAGTTGTAGAAATAATTGCAATTATGAAATTTAATCCGAAAAACCTTTTTAAAAAGCATTCTTTTTAATTCAAACCACTTTTAGCACTATTTTGTGGATTAGTAAAAAAAATAATGTGCATGATAATATTAATTGTCAAATACGACCTTTTTGACTAAAAATTTGAAATATTTCTTCAGTTGGGTATCACCTTCCACGGCCTTTTGATATTTGAACACCTTTCCCCCTAATGCAGCCATCAAAGTGTTAAACTACCCGCTTGGAGGATCATTTATAATTTGATGCCATCTTGCTGGACAAAAGAAAACCTTCCGAGGGCAATTGCTAGAATGAATTTCTTTTGTACTTGGTCCTCGGAGCTATATAGTACACACAAACACACATACACACACTCGCACGCACTCACACACGCACACTCGCGCTCGCGCGCGCACCACACACACGCGGCATACACACACATTTGTGTATGACCTTCAAAGGAACAGCGTCCTCGGTTATAACGCCAAGCAAGGAATAAATCCCATTGTATACTTCCGAGGACTTTGTTATACTTCCGAGGACTTTGTTATACTTCTGAGGACCTTTAATGTTATACTTCCGAGGACCTTGTTATACTTCCGAGGACCTTTGTTTTACTTCCGAGGACCTTTGTTATACTTCCGAGGACCTTGTTATACTTCCGAGGACCTTGTTATACTTCCGAGGACCTTTGTTATCTTCCGAGGACCTTTGTTATACTTCCGAGGACCTTTGTTATACTTCGAGGACCTTTGTTATACTTCCGAGGACCTTTGTTATACTTCCGAGGACCTTTTGTTATGCTTCTGAGGACCTTTGTTATACTTCCGAGACCTTTGTTATACTCCGAGGACCTTCGTTATAATTCCGAGGACCTTTGTTATACTTCCTAGGACCTTTGTTATACTTCCGAGGACCTTTGTTATACTTCCGAGGACCTTTGTTATACTTCCGAGGACCTTTGTTATACTTCCGAGACCTTTGTTATACTTCCGAGACCTTTGTTATACTTCCGAGGACTTTGTTATACTTCCGAGGACCTTTGTTATACTTCCGAGGACCTTTGTTATACTTCCGAGGACTTTGTTATACTTCCGAGGACCTTTGTTCGAAAAAAAAAAATCTTTGGTTTAGGTCCTCTGAAATATGCCATACACTCCTACCTACACAACGCAATACAATTACACCCTATGGACACACGCAAACACACGGGCACGCACAAGCGTGCATACATGTACACAAACTATCAAACAGGATATCAAAGGAACCGCGGCCGCGTCCACAGGCGTAAAGACCAAACAGCGCAAACACAAACATACACACACACACACACACACTGGACCTATGTAGGTATTATTATGAGCTAGGAATATAGAAGTCTCTGTACTACACAGAAAGAGCTTTTTGGAAATCGAAAACTAGTAAACAGTTCAAAAATGTACAGTTATGACTAAAAAGGTACAAAAAGGTTTCACATATCCTAATATGATTAGGAGCAATTACATTTAGTCTTTGCCTCGTGTGCGTGTTTTATATCGATGTTTTACTCTTAGTTTTCTTAAAATAGACGATGAAAGGTTCGCCTTATCGATAAGATACATTCTATGCATTATGTCACAAATACAAACCTATTGACTCCGGGGCCGGGGTTGCTTCAAGATATCAAATTTTCCCCGTTTGACTTAGCAGTTTAGAAATTAACTTTAAACGGATAACATTTTATGAATGCGACGAAATGAAAAAAAACAAAATAAACACATTCAAAGATATGTCAATTTCCTAGGCCTATACAGTCGCTGTTATGTTTGCTTTTGTGTTCTGTAACTTACCTAGCGGAAGTGTGCCACAGAAAATTAATTACGACGACCTGTGTAGATCAAGTGGTCTGGATACACGCATGTGTAAATATGACGAATATGCTTGAAGAGTGCGTGCGTTAAGTTCCATTCAGCGGATGACTAATGGGATTTATACAGTGGGTGACTAATTGTTTTAACCCTTTGCGCGTGAAGTCGACAAAGATATAATAACAATAAAACTATAATTATGGTATTACCGCATTTATAATCGACAGGAAAAGTATATTAAAATTAGCCTAAACCTACCTAGTCCTGGGCCATTGTTTCTTGACAAACACCGATTTTAATAGGCGGGGGTGGGGTAAACTTGTTCTCCTTGGGTAAAACGTTAAGAAAGCTATTTTTAAACATTTCGTTAACTAAGGAAGCCACTAGGTATGACATCTGGGCGACACATTCATGAAAAGTCATGCTTTCGTGCTAAACAAAGATTTGATTATTCGAAAAGTTGGAGTTCATTCAGGTCAGAAAGCATGGTTAAAGCGGATGCAGTAAATCATTTGATGAAATCAGTGCAAGAAGAGGCAGTTCTGGATCTCTCTCCCTTTATTAAGGTTCCGTAAGATGACACACTTCTTTCTAACACATTTATGAATTCGGAAACCTTAACGGAATATTAAGCCACACGGTTTATGTGGTTTATTCCGTCAGAAAAAAGTGGGTCACACCCCTCTATCCACATACACGACAAACAATTTCTGCATTTAGCAAGATGCACATTTTCTTTCTTAACTCATTCGTGGAATTACTGAGACTAAAACAAATATTCAGCACATTCTTGTCATTTCTTGCAAGACGAATGTGCCATTATCCACCAGGTACAGGTTCAATGACGACGGATACCAACTTCTAAGTTTCATTGTCCTAGTACTCCTTGTTTTAAAATGGGGCGTCCTATAGGACTTTGTCTTGTACACCCAGGTTTAAATATAGAATCCGACAATATCAGTTCCCAAGGTTTTTCGGTGTTAACGTGTGCAGTTATCTTTTGTAAATTTTTACATTTGCTTACCTACAAATTTAATGTTTATGTGAGTTTATATATTGTTCATAGAAGTCATCATCATCATCCTTCGGCTGCAGAGCATGCGACTACAAGCTTCTTCCAATTGCTGCGGTCATATTGCTAAGTTGTAATTGTTGGTCTATGTTGGTCTATGATATCTTGGAGAGAGTCGAGAAATCAAGCTTGTTATGGGACCTGATACTGATCGTGTTAGGCATCGCAGTTTCTTGGTGTATCCGGAATCATAGACTGAGGACGAAGTACTGATACTTGCAGGCTTCACAGAAGAATGTGGTGCATAAGCAATACTACTGTGTTTCTAGGATTTACACCATTTTGTGCATTGTATTTTATTATATTGTATTTTAAGAAACGTCTTTTAGCTACTTTGTGAACTTGGTTTGACATGATAATCTACAACGAGATTGGTGTACTTTGTGCAAATATTATATAAAATTAGTGCATTTTCTCCCCGTTTGTGAACCTTTGACCTATGTGTGTGTGACCTTTGACCTCATATTTGTTCTGTTTCTCAGGTCAGCGTCCTTTTGACCAAATTTGGTTGTCAGTGAGTACTTTCTACGCCAATTGACCTCTAGATGACATTTGACCTTTTGGGTCACTCTCAAACTCTGCAAACAAAGGTCGGTCCGTCCTCCCTTACTTTCATGCCAAATACCACCCCATATGTAAACCATAACAAACCCATAGCCAACAACAGACATGACAGATCATCATTTTTAGTACACACACTGGCCAAAAGTATTGCAACATCGAAAAAGAATCAAATTACCAATTGATTCAAATTTACCTGAAATTCTTGACCACTCAATACGTATTTAAATTCCAAAGTTTTTCATACAGATGTATCCCCAAAATCCAAGAGAGTGAAAAAAACGTTGGATTTGATTGTCATGTTCCCTAAATATGGCGGATAAAAGGAACAGCAAACGATAACTTGTCGATTGCACTCCAGAAGGAATACAGACACAGACACAAAAGATATGGCTTCAAAACAGCTACTTAATGGATTGTACGGGTTCATTAGGGTTTACTTAAAGTTTTTATGGGAGAAAATCATGGGGGTTGTGTGGATCGGAAGCGAGATTAAGTCAATGGAAGACAGTGAAGTTCGAAATATTCGAGAAATCCGAGACACCTGAAATGCAATTTTAAACGCCGACTCAGAGATTTCCTGAGAAGGGCGCCCTCAATTTCCAAAAAAATCGTGTTTTTTGCATGTACATAATGCTTGTCCAATACTAATCACTGTGTGAAATGCTAAGCTTAAATCGAATTCCTTCATATAGAAAATCGCAACTTTGTTATAAAATTCCGGATCCTGAATTTTTGTTATAACAACAGTATCCGTATGGAGTATCCTACACATAAATGTTTTACTGCTCAAACGAAAATCCGATTCATCTCGAATTTCGAATTGTGCATTTTAGGTTATTATCTTTAGTTCTAGTTGCTATTTTTTTCATTATTACACAAAAAATAATATTTCGAAATCTCTGAGTCAGACTTTTAATGATAACTCCGCGTGGTTTACGTAAATCATGTGTAAATTACGCGTTCACATTAAATGACAACAGCACAATGTCAACGGTGCCACCCTTACAAAAATGTGCCATTGGTTGTGTCATTTACCAAGGCATTGAACTTGGTTTTTAACCCTCTATTCTATACCTCGTCAATACATCGATCGATGTCTCTTCAACCCAAAACAGATGTGTTTGCAATGCCTCTGTAATGCACTGTATAGTGGTTTTTATAGGGCTAAAAAAACACGTCGAAATCAAGCATTGACAATTCAATGGGATAACCACGGCTGCACAGTGATCTTGACACAGACAGAGGGGAGTGCATTGAACTTCCGAGACATCGGAAACGTGTGCACACATGGTATATGGCTCACTTACGATGCTCACAGGCTCCTCCCACTTTCACCATGCTGACTAGAGGCGGCGTCCTATTATCCCCTGTTTAGCCTAGCAATGCTGCTTTTTACAATCATCAACTTGCCGGGTGGCTTTTTAGCTGCCAAAACCAATCAACATAGCTGTCACCGCGACGTTAACACAGCTCTCATATCCCCATCAGATCAATAAAAGTAATTTGTTAGAATTGTGAGTAATAATATATCACTTTCGTGTTATCAGACGTGTGTGTGTGGTTAGCTGGTGTATGTATACTACATAGCTTACATATTGTGGTTTGTCAGTTTTCTTCTTTCTGGCAAACGCTTCTTTTCAAATGCTCTGGCCAATTCTCACGAAAATGATGGCAATTGCGTTTTTTGCTGTCTTTGATCCACCATTTTCTTACACAGTGCTTTTATGGATTAAAATGTTGATAGTTCAATAGATCTAATAAAACTAAATTTGGACATAGTTTTCTATACTTTCGGTTGGGTTTTATGTGACACATTTGCCCTCAAACATGCCAAAATGGCAAAAAATGGTTGTCCAATTCTCTATATCCAATTTTTAAAAATTCAGGAAAAATACCTAACATATCAATTTCTTTGAAAATTTGGTTTTGGTAGGTTTTAAACATGTGCTGAAATTCCATGATACTGTTTAAGCTTGCATTTGCCTGACCGTTATTTTTTTCCAGAACAAAATAAGGTGTCCAATAGAATTGGGTTTATTACGTTATCCGCATCTCAACTGAATTCAAAATATTTAAAACGAGTATTAAGATAAAGGTTATGGTACCTTTTAGAAGCAAACTATGAATGCTAATGGAAAAGCATGCTTGCAATCACCTTAAGTGGCAAATGTAAGGACCAGTTAAGATCGAACTTGAAAAAAAAATCGACCATGTTAAGGAAATTTTTTACTTTATCCATTTTTCTCAGCAAGTTAGTAAAGAATATCAATGTTGATTAAGGTAAGTACAGCTATTCATCCCCTCATCACAAACATAATAGGAAACTCAAGATATGTACTTCCTGGTCAATGTAGGGTGCACAAAGGTGTTTATTACGTTATTTAGTTTCAGTTAGTTTATTACGTTATCCACTGATGGGCGACTGTGTTTTTGTTACATTGTGATATCAAAGACTCATTATCATTTGGCTGGATTTGACCACCTGAATAATGACTTGTACAAACTGGTCAAAATATTTTGAGTTCCTGGTTATAAGCATGCATTTTGTGTTTTTTTTTAACTTTAACGGATAACGTAATAAACAAAACATTATTGTCATATACTGTAAAATCTTTAATTATTCAAACATCGGCTTATATAACAAAATTAGAGGTGGTCCTAAGGTTCTCTGATGGAAATAGGAATTCGTGATTTCCATGGCTTTTCATTTTTGATAACGTAATAAACCCTATTCTTTTGACACACAAAATGTTTGCAAGCCTGCTTTACAAAATTCTGAGAGGTGGTGTTCGCAGTTTTGTCTCCCCTTTATCAATAACACATATACCATGTTAAAAATTGTATAGAGAACAAAATTTGTGACAAAATATTTTTTGACTTTTTCAAACCCAATTGGCGTCATTTTCGTGAGAATTGACCCTCTTGCTCATTATTTCGTGGCGGACATGACATAACGCGCTCTTGCGTGAACTGCGATCGACGTGCAATCCAACGACGATGCGTTGTTTTGGCAGGGAAGCGGCCGGGGTAATAGTAACATGTCCAAGAAATTATGAGCCAGAGTATAGTGCTCGCAAGTGTAAACACTTGAACCGCTTGAACTGCCAAATTTGCTCAGAAGAACCACTGACCCATGCTTCGTATTGGGTGTTGAATATTTAAAAAAATACCAATTTGTTGCAAATTATTGGGCTACTTCTAAAGTTTTAAAAAGGTATAGTTCTATCTGTGATCTAGCTTAATACAATAGACACAAAACATTTAAAGGACCGGTCTCTGTAATTTGCAGAATAAACTAAAATTTCGCGGTTCACGGCTTTCGCGCTCGCTATATTCAAAGAATATAAGCTGTGGGCCGCTCCATGGCCTTTGACCTTGGCACATGACCTTTGACCTCATCAACATATGACGGATCCCATGGTGCACCTATGACAGAAGTTTGGTTCCAATTGAACTTCAACTTTTCAATTGAGGTCAATTTGTAAAAAACTTAACATTTTAGTGACACACACACACATCCACACATACACACGCACAACGGATTGCTAAGTGGTCCTCCAGCTAAAGCTGGCGGCCCACAAAAAGCAGAAAATGCAGAGTACCAAGCGTGCGAGTTGTCATGATAGTGATACTTTTACTGGCCGTACCGTAGGGCTAACCTGAGCACAAACATGAATGCATGCCATGGCAGATTGGCCATGGGATCAAAGGAAAAAATTTTCATTTTGGTTACATACTTCGCAGAAGTAATTTTTCCACTATAAATAATAATAAATTTTATAATTACCATTTATTGGTTATGGCAATTGTAAAGGTTGTACATTTTCATGAAAATGAATAAAATGCCATCTCAATATCTTTTCTGAATATCAGTGATCAAGGGACATGATACATTGACTCAAACAAACAATGGCATTATTGACAAGTAAACTTCCACCTGGTATTCAGCGGATAAAGCTCTTCAGATTCCTCTTTGTTTAGTTGGAACTGCAGAGCCTTTGTTACTGCCCATGCAGTCGAATAGATGTCAGGCGTTATAGACTAATTATCCCCGCACAGTTTAGGGTATACGTTTCACATCGAAGTCTCAAGTACGCAAATGACGCATTGCCTTTGATTCAGTCATTCACTGTTGTGCAGTAGCGCGGGACGGAATCAATGGCAACTCTTTTGAATACTTGGGACTTCTATATGAAACCTCACCAAGTTGGATTGGAGCTTGCCTCGTCGCGATAAAAATAACTTAGAGGTTCTACTGTGAGTTCAATAAATGTTGACTGTATATTTTCAATCATTTATTGAAAAGTGCAACCACAAACTCACGGTGGATATGGTGCTTGGTAAGCTGTGACCTAACATTTGTGCAGAACCAAGACACATAACCTATTGCTGGACCTTATTTTACTTCAAATACCACCAGGTACTTTAGAAAAATACATTGTAAAGGGGGGTTAGCGACCTATGCTAACAACAGTTAAATTGAAAAGAAATGGGTACGCGGGAGTTAATGTAAGTTTTGTTTCTGCACAAGATGTTAGGTCACAGTCTTGCCAAACAACTTTCTTTCATGATTTTTTGTTCATCTTTTGTTTCCTTTTCGGAAAAATGATTTGCAGTATATGGGCAAAGTTAATTGAACGCACAGTAGAAGCCCAAGGTTTATATTTATTAGTGAAAGAGGACGAGTATCCTGTGCTTTGCGTCATGCTGCAGGTGATGAGGCACCTGACAAATCCTTTTTAATTCTGGAAGTAACAGAGCTATTGTGATTACTATACAGTGTGAAAGTTAATTTGTAGTGCTTTATCATCTGCATACCGACCGGATTTACTGGATATCAACAGTGCTATTATTTGCTCGAGTCAATGCTGCATGCTGTATATATATGGTCACTGATATTTATTTTTTGGAAAAAGAAATTGTGATGACATTTTTATCATTTTCAATCAAATATTTTAATTATGCAACTTTTGCACTTGACACCCCAGAGTATGTAAGGTATAATTAGAAATAGTTACTGCGCAAGAATCAGGTACGGTACCAGATATGCGTAAACAATGTCCTTATTGCAAGCTCTTTATCTCTTGATTCTCATGGAGTAAGACGGCTTGCTCAGCTGCAAGGTATTACAAAGAGGTGCGTCAGTCGGAGCCCTACAATTTCCATCTTAATTTTATACCATGATTATATCTTGTATTGCAAGCTGTTGTGTCATCAAAAACAAGAAAGAGTTTGTACAAACCCACATTGGTAACCTTTCCTTGTTTTTTTTTTGGCTGTGCATATAAATTTATAGTTACTTTTCTGAGCTTGCAGAGATTTTCCCTTACTCCACACCACTGAACTCTGTCATGCCCAGGGCTCTTACTCTCCAGTTTCAAGGTAATGAGGTTGACTTCATGAATGGAATTGCGAAAACAAGACTAACCCTCATGCGGGCCCTCATGGGTGCTTTTCTGTTACGGTATAAAAGACCGATTGCATTCATCCTCACTTTGTACCAGTCCGCCATTCATCATATCATGTGAAATCACTCCATTTTTTCTCAAGCTATATAGCATGATTGGAGGTGCGAAAGTTATTCCCAACAGTTACAGCATCAATCGCCTTACCAGCCTGATTGATCGCGAATTTTAAGGTGTTGTTACTGTTGGCATCATAATGGTCCGAAGAATTCTTTAAAAGTTGATATTAGTACATCATTTGTGTGATAACAAATCTGAAATAAAAAATATGGCTCACCGTATTCGCTTTTTGAGAAAAAAAGAGTTTCAAAAAGTACTTCTTGCTCAAAATTTACATTATTTACCACGCAATATATGGGCAGGATGTGATGCACCGCACCGATACTAACGGCCCCAACAAAGGGGCCGATGTGTTTCTGCTTTCACATAATGTTTAGGTCTAGTTGCCATCTTCAGTGAAAATACCGAAAAAAAAATGGTGCAACGTCCATATAGTTTTCCTGAAAATGGCACCGCACCGAAAAAGGACATTTTAGAGGGCATTTTCGTCTTCATTATAGACGCTGCGTCTCGCGTTCATTTTTACGCCTATATGTACGCAGCAAAACAAAAAAAGGTGGCGTGAAAGGTGAGACGCATAATTAACCAGGCACGTTCTTAGATAAGTCCAAGCACCTGCTGGCAACATCGGAGTTCTACGCGATTTTATGAACGCGTTACAAATTCGCGTAAACGCAGAAGGAAAAAAATCGCTCTTTATGATTTCGCGACACTAACATCGCAAAACGAATGGACGCTCGCTCATCTCCGAGTTTATGAAAGTGGCTTTCGCGTACTCCTTAGAAACCAAATCATAAGGCCAACACCTTAAAGCAATTTAGCACATTTTTTTAAGAGCGCCCCCCAATTTTTCCGGCAAAAAACATAGGACAAGTTTTAGTCTATAACCCGCGATAATAGTGCAACTTTGTTTCCCAGTCAGAGGATGACCTCTACCGCTCACAGTAAAGTTTGGGCTCTTCCATTGAGAAACAGGGGTTGCTGTACATGAATGTGAAGTGACTATATGAAAATCAATCTAACTCAAAGAAAAATAGACTGAAAAGAATTCTTTCAAGTTATATAAATAATTGAGTTGGCTTTATTTTATATAAATAAATGAGCGATTGTGGCATTAGTGTACTTTACATATTTTCAATTGGGATTAATTTCACTTTCATTAATGCAACAACAACTGGGAGTGTATTTTTCCAAAGTGAATATTGTATTAAAGTAAATGTATACAGTGTAATTTTGTTTATTAAAGAAAGTTAATAGTAAAAAGTAAATATATTTTTTTTAATGTTAATGTTTTTGAGTTTTTAAAATATTATTGATTATTAGACTATGTAAAAAATTCAGCAAACACAGCTTGACATAAATCTTTTAAAATAATTATACATAAATTACATAATGTGTCTCTAGCTTTTAAAAATGTTTTAGGCCTATACATTTTTATGTGGAGTTTCAGATAGTTTATTATGTCCATAAAAAACATATCTGTTCTCGGGGTCTAAACTTCCCGTGTAAATATAGGCCTATAAACTTTCCTTGTCTCATAAATATATATGTTTATTAATGTAATGATTAAATATAAATTATTATGGATAATTAATAATATAATACCCTGTTTGTTACGGGTAAATGCTATACCAAAAATACCAGCTAATTACCAATCAGTGAAGTATCCTATCAGCCTACAGTGGATACCAATGCTTTGTGTATTACACACCCGCTAGCAGAGTGCTGGAGCCTGGTTTTCAGGTCATTAATAGAATGAGAGTGCGACTGGGATGAAAGCAACTCTAATTTTTTTGAAATGGCCCTAATTCTCTCAACCCATGACTAGTGTAATATATATTAGAAAGGGGGAAAACTGAAGAAATGTACAGGACCGAGGGGCGGAAAAGCGTTTAAACACAATAGTAATGACAGATTTACTGCAACAATGTCCCAAAACTGCTACTGGAACTGCATTGACCCCCATTGAAATCCTGACAAATCCTGAAAATTACTGTATCTTAAATTGAAAAGGCCATCATTTCTCATACCCAGAGTCGATATTGAAGATACCAATGGAAAGTTGACACTTTGAGCTACATTTTGCTGGGCGAGGGAGTGCGAATAGTGCGTTCTCTAGCCAAATATGAGGGCAAATCTCAGAACCGTGATGGTGCATGGATTTTCCAGTGTTAAAAGGGGGTGTTGTAAGCTAGGCAGAGCAGATGCGCGAACTGTTTCATATGAGATTTTTATACGGTTGAATTGGTAACTGGCTAGTAAAACTTAACTGTGAATGGTTAAGGCTCTACATGTGTAGGAAGGAAGGAATTTGAATAACAAAATTAAAAAAAACGAATATAAGAAAATTTTTATATACACACTATTATTTTCTATGGCATTTTTGTATAGGGAAGTCTAACATATACCCAAAATCACTATATCTAAATTTAAAAAGTCCTCTAATGAGTCATCGTGACCGTCATCACTTTCAAAATATTTAGAAAAAAAAATTTCAACCATACACACCTTTACATTACGCACCTACATATCTACATACGGGCCTACACACACATGTCCATACACACATAATTAATGGCCGAGTAGCCCGATGGGAAAGCTGACACAAAAAGCAGTAGCTTACCAAGACCTGCTGAGACGCTTAACGTGCTTTTGACATGTTCTTTCGTCGCACTTGACACCTTCTTCTGAGTTTTGACCGTTTCGAGTATTTCACATCGTTCTCTGGCTGTTGATAACCACAGTATCTGCTTAGCAATAAAAGTTAGAAGAATTTGGATCGTTGTGGCACATTACATGCCCTATAATATAATTTTGACAATTTGGGGGTGGGGTCGGAGGACAAATTCCTTGAACCGTGGTTAATTTTCCCCATACCCCCGCGGCTACCATCCATCTCAAAATTCAATTACGAATATGCAATCTGAAGTAATCCAGCATGACAAATCGTTTGTATCACAACCTTTTGTAACAGCAAGGAACGGAAACAATATAAAAAATCTTAATGCTTTATAATATAATTAGGATTTCAATCTCCCCAACGTGTGTAACATGTAAAATTGTCTCTTAAAACTTCTATTATTGGGACTATTCCTTCTGGAAAATAAACAACCACAAACATATTGACAGAAAAATTCATTCTAAAGCAGATAAATCTCGAATAATATCAAAATTTTGTGAAGAATAAGCACCCTATTTTGTAGAGATCATTTCGATATTCCTAATTTCTTCCGCCTATTTTTTTTGTTTACATTTATTTTTGCATTTTTTCTCACCAAGATAGACTCTAATCATCATTATTCTTATATGGCAAACGTCTTAATCACTTATGATATGCATATAACTCCGATTATCTGTTATATTATACCCCTACCCCAATACCATTTTCTTAGCTACTTTTTCATTTAGCATTTTTATACCCTTCACGTTATAGCACCACCACATCACCGGACAAGAAAAGATAATTTTACAACAGCATTTTCGGGGTATCCAAAGATATATACTAACCGTATCTAAGGTCAAAATTTGTATATCTTTCTGGGCCAGGTCCAACCTTTTCTAAGCGACTTTTTGACCAGTGGGTCCCAGCCTAATATGGGTTTTACTATAGATCTGTGTCACTGGCACATACTGCTTTCATTGACCATACCTTCTAGGTCAATGGTTAATTCAAGAAAGTCTGCAAATCAGAAAAATCTGCTAAATCATTCACCAGAAATATTTCAAGCTCCAAAAAATGCATCTTAATGTGTCCTTAAGGAGTCACAGTTAAGCTTTAACATGCTGTAACCTGATCATTTTCTTTGAGTTTTCCCTGTACTTGTTCACTTGTACACAAATAATTCCATGCCTGTAATTAGAGAACATTATATTTAAGATTCCACTTGTATTTATAAATAAATTAAATTGATGACTGTATACAAGCCATCATTTTAAATGAATTTCTATTATGACTATGGATATGCTGATATGGGATCGACATGGCATCCACAACAGTGTATTTTCTTTAGCACAAGTTTACTTCGATATGAAAATATTTTGGTTTGTGCATGAATACTGCTAATCGTGCATGCTAAAAAGTTACAAAAGTACTTTCAACTACTGTGATGCATTTCCAGCAAGCTGTACGTACAGTGTGTCTTTATTGAAACACTGGACATGATGCATTATTCAGCCTGGATATAACCCGGGTTATAAACTAATTTTATTCATGGGTAAGTCAGATATCTTGTGGCAAAGAAGTCCCTGCTGCTGGTCCATGAATATATATCCCACATTACGTGTAATTTATTCACTCCCGAAGAAAGTTGGAATGATCCTACCAAAGCATTCTATGATCCTACAAACCGTGCACGCGTGAGTTCACAGAGAAAGAGGATAGTCGAGTGCCAAATTGTGTAAACACATATTTCAGTACGGAATAAATCTCAATCTCATCATAGTGCGCAGTTCACACTCCATAGAAAAACGTTTTACACAATTTGGCACTCGCCAGTGATGTTACACTGGGTAATCTTGAAAGCTCTTTAAGAACGTAAACTATTATCATCCAAGAAGTCTCGAAGTATAAAGCGCAAATACAATGATTATCATGTAGTTGTAACATACCAATACATAAAATTTGATAAATCATAAAAAGCTAGTTGTTATCAGCTTTTCTAAACAAGCAATTATTCAATGAACTCCTACCTACTGGTAAGTATCAAAGAGGTTATTCTGAGCCCATCTAACTTCCATGGCGGCGCTTCTGGGCGCGAAAATCTGGGCGCGAAAATCTGGACGTCTTTTTTTTTTAAACTCGACGTCTTTTCTAGCTCGACGTCTTTTTTTCTAACTCGACGTCTTTTTTGTAAACTCGACGTCTGTTTTTTAAAACTCGACGTCTTGTTTGCAAACTCGCCGTCTTTTTTTATAAACTCGACGTCTTTTTTGCAATCTCGCCGTCATTTTTATAAACTGGACGTCTTTTTTGTAAACTGGACGTTTTTTGACGCCTGTGGCGTGTCATACCACAGGGTTGACATCCTTTTCTGTAGTTGACGCCATTACGTGTTTCATCTTTCTTTGCATTTTACATCTTTTTCTGTAGTTGAGAGCATTGCATGTTTTTGATGTTTCTCTGCATTTCACCTTTTCTGAAGTTGAGAGCGGTTCGTGTAGTTGACATCATTCTCTGCATAATAGACACCCTTTTCTGTAGCTGAGACCTTGACGTGTTTTTACATCTTTCTCTGCTTTTGGCATCTTTTTCTATAGTTGAGAACGTTACGTGTTTTTTGACATGTTTCTTTGCATTTGACACCTTTTTTTTCTGTAGGCGAGACCTTTACGTGTTTTGAGCGTTTGAGACCGCGTTCATTATTATTTGACGTCTTCGTTGTATTTGAGACCTTATTTAATCTTTGAGATACTTTTGACCTTTGACATGTTTCTCTGCATTGGACACCTTTTTCTGTAGTTGAGACCTTGTTCATAATTATTTGACGCCTTTCTTTGTATTTGAGACCTTGTTTTAGTCTTTGAGATACCTTTGACAGTAATAGCCGCCCAGTAAGTAGTAAATGCCATTTTCGGGACTGCTTTAAAATGCTTTAAAAGTGTCCGTTTTTCACAATGAACAGTAATATAAGTTGTTGATATGGCGTAACACTAGTAATTTAGAAACAAAATGGGCATTTTGAATTTAGTGGAAAATTCAATCCCCTCCCCTCTCTCTCTCTCTCTCTGTCTAGTCTCTCTCTCTTCTCTCTCTCTCTCCTCCTTCCCTTCCTCATCCTATGCATTCACCCACTAGGAGCTTTAAGGCCTTTTCCCGGATTTCTTTCACTATTTGACGGGGTTTTTTGGTGCTGCATCGAAACCAAGTCAATATATAATAAAGATTTCTTTTTTTACTGTTTTTTATTTCTAACATGCTTAAAGTGCAAACAGCATAATCATAAATTGAACGAAATACTGTTCAAAATACTAAAATAATATAGTAAAATATTGTTAATCAATTAATGCAATATTAGCACATTTTTTTGAAGAGCGCCCCAAATTTTTCAAAAAAATTGAGATTTTTACACGGTTGCATTGGTAACTGGCTAGTAAACATGTAAACTATACCTGTGAATGGTTAATCTCGAAAATGTCTGTGTGTCACAAACGAAGGAATTTTGTAATTTGAATAGTTATTATCGGGGATCCCGATAATAATTCTACGGCTGCTGGAAACGGCCTTCGATGTGAAATAGCCGGGAAATAGCGACATGTACGTGTCTACTACGCTCATCCGTTAGTTGTTTTATTGGTTCAGGCAAGTCAAGTAAGAGGTTATCTTCTCCGCGAGGTGGCACTATTTCATCATGGACGGACATAAACGTAGCATTTCCAGCTCTGCCGTTAAGTCCAATCTGGGATCCCAATTCTAATTACAAAATCGCTTATTTTATGATAAATACGCATTTCTTAGCATTCTTGTTCGCAGATATAGTTTCCTAGACAATTACCAACGTAACTGTGCCAAAATATAAATTTTTGAAAATTCAGTGCGGGCGCTCTTCAAAAAATGTGCCAATATTGCTTTAACAATGGTTCTTTTTATAGAAACACTTTATCTCTTTTACATATCAATCATCAAAATGTATACATGATGGTAAAGCTGTGGAAAATGCCTTTCAATTTGAAAAAAAAAATACTTAAATTTAAGGTGGGTGACCCGATCTTCAGCTCACAGTGACTATTAAAAAATCTAAGAAATGTTGAACTTTTTTAAAAATGCGATATTTTTAAGGAATTGTATTACGTTATCCACATTTCGCAGCAACCAAACAAGCTATTTAAAATTGATCAAGAGTGGCATAGATACTCATTTTCAGACCACAAAAATTATATAAACTTTCAATCAGATATATCTTAGTCAATGGGACATGTGAAAAATGGTCAAAGATATTTACTACTCTCTTAAAACTAAAAGATTGAGTTGAGGGAAAAGTCTAAAATTTGATTGAAAATGCAATGGAATTTGGTTTGAATTTTCGATCTTTAAGACTGATTTCTCAATCTTAATTTGGACTTTTCCCTCACCTCAATCTTTCCATTTAAGAGAGTACGTTATTGTGTATTACGTTATCGTTTGTTACGTAAAATGCGCTTTAGTTTACATCATCAACTGTAATTTGGCCATGGAATGATATGGTGTCAATTAAATGTATCTTTAGAATACATTAGTAAAATGTATCTTAACATTTGTTTATTATAAGGTCTAATTTTCAGGCATAATTCCATACTCAATGATAACGTAATAAACTAAACCAATTGGAGCATATTTCTTGAGTTCAATTAGCTACTCAAACTTTAACTTCGTACAAATAAAAATTGTCCCCATCAACCTCTCTGATAATGTCATCAGTTGGCATATTTTGTTGCTTTGAAATTTTAATAACGTAATAAACCTTATTCTTTTGCTGTACAAAATGTTTGTGTGCATACTGTGCCGAAACGTAAGAAGTGTTGTTGGCAATATTATTTTTTACATAAAGTACTGCTTGTCTTTAATACACGGATTTCAAGCCAACCATTTGCAGGTTATGTTAGGACATCTATGCCAGTAACAAAATACCAAAATACGATTTTTTTTTTAATGTTTGGATCAGCAAATCGCTGTTTATCCCCTTCATATTTCAAAACATACGAAGAAAAGTACATTAAAAAGAATTTCTTAACAACAGAATGTGTTTTACGTGTAATTAGGTTAGCATTGTTAAGGTCTACAGATAAGATGTGTGCGTATACTGCATTTTGATGTACAATCCTGCAAAGTAAAATGCAAATTAAGATTGCAGAATTTTATGCCCTTGGGAAATATTAATACATCTTTAAAATTGAACTCAAGTTAAACATTTTTAGATTTGCTGATTTTAGAAATCCTCACCAAAATCTCATGTGAAAATCAAATTGTGTATATATTTATCTAAGCTTATCAGGACTAATGTACAACTATAGCCTTAGTAACTATAATGATCTTGCAATTTTAATTATGATATTCATATCAAACAGGTTAGACAACAAACCAAATTCCTTGGAATTTACCATTCTCTTACTTGGATTCAGTATATCACGTATTTATCTATTGAATTACGAACTTGAAATAATGGCATTATTTTCCGTTTAAAAAAATAAACCATACCTTAAGAGTAAATACACTTCTTTTTACAATATTCTTATACCTACGCATATCCATTTTATACTGTGGGCGAGCAGAAAATAATTAAAATCTGCACCAACTCTACCATTTTGACTACTATTTAAGAAATAAAGGGTGATGCAGTATCCTTTATGGGCGAATAATGTGTCCGAGGCGCAGCCGAGTCCATTATTTTAATTTTTTCCGGCCGAGGATACATTATGAGCCCATAAATAATACTGCAAACCCTTTATTTCTATTCTATTACCGAAAACAGCGTAATATAATGAGAAAATGCATTGGTGACCCATTATTGCAGAATAATGGGCAGTAAACTGACCAATCAGAATGCTGCATTTTCAATAATGGGCAGCAGAGGTAATAGAATTCTTTATACAAGGGTTATATGTTATACGGCATCATAATACTGTACTTGTCATAGCCGTAGTGCAGTTATATATATATATATAAATAATTTCCTGATACTTTTCGGATTATTATTTTAATAAAAACAATCTTATTCATTAATCGAACAAGACACTCATTCAGATTTCAGATACAGTGTAAGTCAAAATGATTGTACAAGATTCTATAGATGTGGTAATTGAAGCGCAAATTTCAAGTTAGTGCTTTACACACTCTGGTGGATAAATGGTAATAAATGCCCCCAATGAGTATAACACAGGCCAGTTATTAAGTTCGCATTAATGCAACAACAAGTGCAATTATATTTTGACTGTTTAGACTTCTTCAAGGTTTGGAATGAACTCGTTTTTAACTATTAACTAAGGCAAAAGAAAAAGATATTGAAAATACACACCAAAAGCAGGTTTCAGTTTAAGTGATACACCTTAGTTGGCTAAAGGTCAAATGTCAGACTTTTTGGGAACAATTTTCTTTTCATGATTAATATTAATAATTTTGTGCTTCACTTTGGTGAATAAATGCAATAAACAAGAAAGTTCTTTGTCTATCTCGGTTTTCTGGATCCTGGTTTGTGAATTACACTGTTAACATGTTTACTCATCTCCTATAGTTTACTGTACTAAATTTGTACACGCGGCATTTCGGGAGCCCTCTAAAAATGTGGCCAAATGCATGAATCTCGTGATTTTGACCTGGTGATTAAGAAGTAATTATTCGTTAATATAAAGTATATAATAATATTCTAAAAAGATTACAAATATTTTTAATATTTTTTGATTAATCGGGGAACAATCATTTTGACTCACACTGTACGTGTTCCGATCGTCTTTGGGGCCCTCTCCCCACTAACCCGGAAGTAGTATTGATTTTGATATCAAATGAAGACTATTTTTTTCATTGACGTCCTGAAATTTAAGCCCGCAAATCCAATTCTTCCGAAAGATTAAACAAACAAAAAAACCGTAACCATCAATATTAGCGCAGTATTGAATAGGGCGTTGTAATTTATATATTGCTTCTTACCATCAAAACCGCAAGTTGTTTCCCAGGTACTTGACCTGACCAGTAGGTGCAAGTGCCAAGCTCTCATATCAAGTTTCACACTAGACATAATCGGAACAATCACTTTAGGTATTTTGCGCAAAGAAAACGAAACGAAAAGATGTTTTTAGTGGGAAGGGGGTAATTAAAAAACATGTAAACACTGGGAAGAGGCAAAACATGATTGCCAACTAATTCATGTTGACTCAAAAAAATTAGTGAAACATTTCAGAAGAATGTGTTTACAAGAGACTTTTACAAAACCAAGACGCATTTTATGGATATTAATATGGCAAAGTTTGCATTAGTTGCCTATGTTTTGTCCTGTCCTATAAGTGATTACTAATCAGAAAAATTGAAAATCAGCAAACTCACTCTTGAGTTCTGGGAAAGTAAGTTAGTAACGACCAAAAGCAGCAACTAATGGACACTTACTACATATCACGTAATTGAATGGGCATTTGAATGCTATTGTTTCTTCCTTTTGAATAATTTCAGTCGAAAAAAAAACTCATGAAAATTCAGACTTAGTCCTCCACTTTTAAGCTAATTTGCAATAATTGTCTCCTTCGGGAGTCGGAATCACTGATTAGGTCGTTAAGATATACAGAATTGTAATATTATTTCATATTATTTGCCCGAGCGTTGAGGGGTGACAAATAATGGAGGGCCGAGCTTCAAAAAATTGCATTATTTTTTTCGAGTATACCCTCCATCGGTTACAACAAAACACAACCACTTTTATTCAAAGGCCACTTATATAGGATTTAGGAAATGATGGTTGTGCGTCACAAACTTGGTGGCAGGGTTGGTTTTCTGCACCAAAAACCTATTTGGGATAAAAATATTTTTAAAGCCCTAACACTAAAATCTGATACATTAGTACTATTTTCTTTTAGGATCCACATTTTAACATTGCATAAGAGTCCAGAGGCGTACTTTTGTGGAAAACAATATTTTTCTTTTTTTAATTTTGCTAAATTTTATAAAAATCAAGGGAAAATAGTATTTTTTCTTAAAAGATGACAAAAACAACACCACTTGTATGTGTAAATCATGAATTTTCATAACAGTATCTTTCTGGACAGTGTCTGTACAGGCTTTGGCGGCTATATTTAATCACTACATGGCTAGAAGGTGTTTCATAAAATGCCATTTTGGTCAAAAGTTTGGAAAATGATACTAAATTGTTGGCATATAACTGAAAGATTAACCACTTAATCGTTACTATTTTGGTAGGCTTATGTGTAATGAAAACACAAGTTAGTGACGTAAATGGACATTAGGTAAAAGAGCCAAATTGGCCTAAAAGAAGCAAAATGAAGAAATGTTTTTGCAAAAATCTTATATTTTATATTAAAATGATTTACTTTTTATGGACGCTACAAAAATTTACATTCAGACTTTCCCCTCTTACATGCATGATCCAGCAAATTTGAAAGGTTCAAGCATTTTCTGAGTGAGCTATGTTGACCTATTATAGTAGATCAACCCAGTCGTGTCACCTCTAGTATTCCTTCGAAGGTACAGGCATTGTGCAGTGGGTGGAAATTACAATTCTACGTTAAATCTATGTGAAAATGTAGTCGATAGAAGAGAAAAATCAATCCGATGGCGTATAAGGACAAGTAGTCAAATTAACGTAATCGGCATTTATGAGTTACACCATTCTAACTATTTGTATTTGCTTCAGTGGTATATTCAATGAAACAGGTGATTGAATGTTGTTGTCTCTTGAGCAACACAAACGTCTTTGCACTCTCTTTGTAAAAAATGTGATGTCAACATTGAAAAGCAGATATCTAATTGTCTAAAAAACAGATAATCGGAACTACAATTGCTTGGTGTATCATTCACAAAACATAATCGATGCTGTCCAAAAACTTTTCTTGGTGACACGATGGGTGGATCTACTATAGGGCATGGGGTCCGTTACCGATACTCAGTCGTAATTTTCGTGCATACTATGTCAGGCCTGAGTGGACCAATTACAAGTACGGTAAATGGTTTGAAAAGCTCTGGTATGTAAGACATACGAGGAGTTAGTATACAAGGTAGCCCTATTACAACGGAATTGAGAGAAAAATATATAGATATATTACAACTTAACTCATAAGGGGTTTGCACTTCCGTTAGTGCATAAGGGGGGGGGGGGGGGGGGGTTCTAGGGACCCCCTAATATAACCACTTCCTAAAGGAATTTTTAGATAGGGACCACCCTAATATAACCACTTTCCTAAAGATTGTTAATGAAGAATCAACCACATTGTAGAAGGATTCAAAGACATCAACAATAAAGAAATAAAAACCAAGAAAGTGTTCAGTAAAAAATTAGGGGAAAACCCAAAACATTGCTTTTTAATTCGCGTCAAAATGTGCGAAAAAAGACATCTAGTTTGGTTCTGAATTTCTACGCATGATTCCCATAGACGTGTGTGATTTGCTTAATTGGTTGAAGAATGAACGATATTTACCTATTAAGCACAACCATAAATGTCTCATGCCATTATATTTTAGGGGTTACTGTATAATTTACCATAGGTCAACAGTAAATCGCTAAAGATGTTATAAAAATGAATGGCTCCAATGGCTACTATCGTTGCACGATTTTTTTAATTAATATTACTTGTTTATGTCACTAGGGGTATGAATTATGAAATCAGAATCACAGTACCTCTAATAAGATTTCTTTTTGTCATGGCACTTCGTTAGTGATAAGGGGGGGGGGGGGGGGCCCTAGGTACCAACCTCATAACGCAAAAACGACCCGATGGGATTGAATTTTTTTTTGTTTGACACCAATGCAAGCGCAACCTAAAAGTTAGCAAATACAAAAAATATAAACCAAACTATATTGCAGCGTTAAAAATCGCGGCTTCTGAAAACTAAAGTTGGTACCTAGTAACCCCCCTTATGCAGCTAAGTGGTTAAAGGTCCATGACCCGATCGCTAGTCTCGTCCCCAGAATCCCGGCTTTTAAAGGAAGTGGTTTCAAAATGTTGGCATCGAAGAAAGATTACTGTTTTGTGAAATTTTCAGGAGTAGTTTAATGTTCGGTTGGAAGGAAGTTATGAGCCAAAATTATGCCCCCATTTTTGGTCGAACAAATATTAATTTACACAGTAATCTCTGGGGTTTCCCAAATATGTTTTGGGTCCGAGGGTGAGCTTACGGGCTACAACGCTCTATTCGCTGGGGTTTTGACCCTACTTTTTAAATAGCAGTGTTGCAAAAAATATTCGTGCATTTATATCCTCTAAAAATCTACATGTAGGGAGTTTATGAAATGTTGTGCCAATTACGTCATATGGATTGTGCTCAATAAGATAGCCCCAGTGAAAAACTTGAAACGTACATTAACAAAAAGATATTAAATGTTTCAAAAGAGTAGAAATACAAAGCGATCACAACTTCCACCAAAGGCTGACGTATTGAGCGGGGTGAATAAAAACACGACGGGGTAACTAAATAAAACATTGAATATAGGGCCAGTCGTAACAGGAACAGGTGATGCGGCAAAGAAATCACAAATTTCGACATCGCCATTGGCTTAACACGTAAAAACGACATATTGACGAAAAAAACTCTGAAGAAATTAGTATCATGTTTGTCAAGGAATATTTTATTTTTAATGTTTACAGTGATTTGCTGGTTAACAGCGTCTTTAAATCGATAGGAGTGCTGAAATTAACGGATGCTTAAAGGGGGATGGCCGATATAAGGATATAAAGTTTTCATCTTGATAGATGGCCTTCATCCCAAAACACTATCTGCAAAGGTTTTGTCATCAATATTTCAATCCATTTGGCTGTGAGGATTAAAACGTGATTTTGTACGTTGACCTTTAAATTAGATCGTATATGACCTTTGATCTCATTTTTTGTAGTCTAGAGACAAAGGATTGCAATTGCACACTTTATAAAATGTGATATTTACGATTCAATAGGTGGAATGACGCTAAGATGTCATGAATTAACGAATGTTCTAAGTTTGTAGATTGAATGAAATAGTGCAATGGGCGTGGCATGAACATTTTGAAAAACATTTTGAAAAAGTTAGTCTTGGGGTGACAGAAGTAAATTTAAGAAAATAAAAATGAAGTCATTGGGTGCAAGTTGTGAACGTGGGAGCTACATTGGAAGGACTTTAGAATATTTAAAAACAAAATGTTATGATCGTGTTTGGTACGTGTGCGAACTGTAAGATAAATTTACGTCAGTCGCCATGCAAAAAAATCTTGGAATTGCTTCTTCCAGTCCTGCTGGTGAGTCTGCAGAGGTCAATCTTGTGGTGGGTAGTATAGCGTGGAGTGTTTCCCAATAAGTTGTATTATCAAGTATGTTCTATAGTTATGTGGACGGTCACATTTTTTACCTGTAAAATCGTATAAATGTAAGAGGGATAGAAACTTCCTATATTCACTCTGTGTTAAATATTTACGTTAAGTAGCCTCGGCTAAGTAGTGCCAAACAAGTCACCATAACGTCACTTGCAAAAAGCTTTCCCATTACCCTTTTCATGGGATATTTCCCATTGACTCGCCCTTTCCTTTAAAGGAATTTGTATTTAGCTTCTCAACATCAAAATGGTTTTAAATATTGGCGTGAAATTTAACAGAAGGGGTTTCGGGCCTGGTGGGCTCACTCCCCTGGCAGGGGGGGACGCGCATAGACCGTTACCAGAAGTACAAATTCCCCCCTTCTCGGTCCATTTCAAGACAAATACAAATTTTTACCCCCCTTTTTGACTCCAAAACACGGACAACTGGTACTTTGAAACAACCACTATTTTTAAGATTCCGAGGACACCTTTTTGCAAATTTACCCTATTTTTAAGATCGAGGACACATTTTCATAATTTACCACTATTTCAACATTTCAAGGATGAGGCTTTTTTTATACATGTTTTTCAGCAATTCAAGGCATCACATAAGTTAAATAGACCCCTTGTATATTATACTTAGGGATGCACACTGGTGTTTGTTGAAATACAAATATTTCTGTGACAACCCTGTCCCTGTGGAATTACAGCTAACAGGCTAAAAAACTCGCTGGCGTGGCGTGGGAAGGACGATTAATGAATTCTTATTGCAACTATTTACTAATAATTCATATGAATTCTGGTTTTATAAGCTTCATCCTTAGGGCCCGTCATCGAATACCCTGGTACTTTTCACCATAGTTCCAACTGCCGAATTCAAAACCAGACTCTGTCCCTGTTTCATTCACATCACGAATTCGCCGATCAAAACTAGTTCAAAGAAATCGAAACTTCCTTGTACTCGATGTGCACTCCAGGTGAATGGTCACAGTATGCGCATTTTATTGACCTTGATTCTAATAAAAAATCCTCACACTCCAAGCACTTTTGACATTGCCGGCGGAAGAGTCCCTTTAATGCTCAGGAGCCATTTAGCACAGTGGAAATTGAATCCTTCCGTCACACTCACAAGCTACCTAAACGCGACCTACTGCTTCACTGTCTCTTGCTCCAACGGGGCATCGTGCGTGAAAGAGGGACACAGCCACTTAGGCTAAACGAGCTGCTGTATTTTCAAGACAACCCCGTGGCTATTCTAACATTCCTTCCGCGCATCGCTCTACGGGATCTACGGCTAAGGCACTGTACAGAACGGAAAGAGCAACACGGATGAGTACCGAATGGGATATATTCCCGGAAATATATTTTTTTCTTGTGATTTATTGGTTGATCTTTTCCTGTGGAGTCGGGAAAAATGATACCCGGAAGCGTTGGCCTATACCACCACAAGACCATTTTTTTTAATCCGCGGACATTATGCCGATAAACCAAACACCCCTTTTTTTCCCATTCACGGACAATTTTTGTCCGCGGACATTCCCATCAAATGACCCCTTTTTCCGCGATTTTGGTAACGATCATGCGGTCAATATGGTAGGTTGAGTGAGCCCACCGGGGTTTCGGGGCCGGGGTGAAGGCCATGTTTTCAAGAAGAAAACTTCATACTTAGATCGGGCTACCCCCTTTGATCCAAATTGGTTTCAATTGTCGGAACGGGAAATTCCAGTCGCATAGTTGGTAAAGTATTGCTATACAGCTATACTTGCTCCCTTAATTGACATTTTCTCATTTCCGGTCCATAAAACCGATTTTCGCAATTACAAACCCGTACAATTAATTTTAAAAATTGACCCCAAAATTCAAACTTCAAAAAAGAAAAGAATCTTCGGTTACAAAGGTTCAGTGTAACATTTTTGTTATTTTGGTAAATACAGCTAAGGCGACGAAAAAAGAAAACCCTGTTTTACGGGCGAGCGGACCTTTCGAGTAGGGTCGGTCGGTCGGGCGAATTTTTTTCTTTTTAATTCTTTTTTCTTTTCTGGAGCTCAAAATTGGCCTAAAATAGCCCCAAAATCTGAAAAATCAAGAGAAAAAATTAAAAAATTTTCAATTTTTCTTTAAAAAAAATGACAAAATTGATAAATTTTGGCTAAAAACAGGCTGATTTGCATGATTTTTGGAAAAACTAAAAAAAAAAAAATCTGCAAACTGAAAAATCAGGGTCGGCCGGGCCCGTAAAACAGGGTTTTTTATTTTCGTCGCCTAAGGGAAAAATGTGAATGAATTCCCCGGTCCAACAGAGATATCTTTAATTTTTTTTTTATGTTTTGAAAATTTTTGATTGCATTTCTCGAAGCTTGGCCCCAATGACACTCGTCACATCTGACCTCTTCGACACCTCCTCGTATGTGTCAATTGCGTAATCTGAAAATTAAAAAAAAAAAAACATGCATTACTTTCTTCCAGTTTCGCTTTACTGATTTACTAGGTTTTTGAGATCAACGAGAAGGTACTGCACCAATTCCAGGCACCTGTTTAATGCACGAGAACCATAAACGCTTTTAATTTAGATTCGTGCAATGTAAATTATTAATTCAATCGAGATTCCATTGATATCCAAGCAATCTTTATTCTCCCTCCTCTCGTAGATAGTTAATTGGTCATTTCTCCCGGGGAGGGCACTCACATATGAATTGGATATGGGTGTAAAGCTGGTGTTTTCAAACCCAGGGGCATTCGATGACAGAGGATTAAAAAATAGAGGTCTTTGGGTGAGAAACAGCCAACATGCCCCCCAAATAGATGTTTTCGCTGGTAAATTTTCAAATTTTTCAAAAATTGGGGTCTTTTTATAAAATTTTGCAAATATTTCACCCCGCAAAATAGGAGTCTTTGGGTGACAGCGATGCTGAAAATGGGCGTCTTAACAGACTAGGTTACGCGTCACCTGGAGTGCCCCCATGCAGGTCATTGCTTTAAAGCATCCCAATGTAAACAATATGATAGAATTTATCAGTATAATTTGAGTTTATTTTACGGTATAAATAGCGCCTTATTAATACAGTAACGTATTGTACACCCGTTAAGGCCTAAATAAATGATTAATTAATGTAAGTTATGGATCATAATGTCCCATATTGGCATCAAAGGCTTTTTAAACCTTTAACTTCGAAAATGTTGCTGTTTATTCTAACACTATTGAAATTTAATTATCCTAAAGAGGTTGCAACATTTGGGGAAAAAAAAGCCCGTAGCACTGGGTAGGTGTGTGGCCCTAAATTACACAAAAGGGTCAAAGGCCCACTTCTTGCTTATTTGTTTGATAAAATGGTCAAAAATTTAAAGAAAAATTGACAAAGTCTACCTTTTGGTGATGAGATGTTTAAAAGGGATCATTTTAAGTGAGGTCCACTTTTTCGTAGTCCCACGACCCTTTCCCGATACTGGTTTTTGCGCGTGCCAATTTGCACCAAAAAGTAGCCATTTTGTATCTCGTTTTCTCCACCATGGTGCACCGTAATTTTAAATAATGGCCTTCAGGAGTTTAGAATAGACCAAATTATTTATATAACAATACATTGGGTGCTGGATATAGTACTACTTGTGAGGCCTATTTCTAATTCATTTGTACAGGGAAATGATCATGAAAATATGTCGAAAATGATTTCTTTATGACTGAATCCTCCCGTTAGTGGGTGGGGAGAAGGCCGTACTCGTTGCTAGTAATTAACGGTGCAATCAATTTTGATTTTTTTCAGCTCAGCTAATACACATGTAATAAGCGTGTCCCAAAGTTTAACAACTACGACTAAAATACCGAGAGAGATATTGTGAAATTGTAATCGAAATCGTATCCGAGAAAGTGGGTCGTTTCTGGGGAAGGTGTGGACACATCCATAAGACTTATCACATTCACTCTGAAGCAGAATTCATACGGTCATCGTGTTCCATATCACAAGTTTCTAAGTGCGCGAGCATCATCCAAACTCGTCATACCACTATATGGGTGAGCAATAATTAGAGATGGCCAAGAAATAAAAAAAATATATAATATCTACCCGAATTCGAACCAGGTGTAGAACTATATTGTCTGCCAGGCTCATAGTCCACCTACAAAGGTCCAAGACAACGGTAAAGAATAGGGCAATCAATTCAGCTGACTCTTCACGCAACGTTAGTTTCACGCGCTTTATTCGGAGTCATCTATGGAGCCCGGCCTGTGGCTCCTGGCGGACTATATCTGCTTTCATACCGGACCTCCGGCTTACATGGCATGAGATTTATAAATTGGTAGTGTCAATGATAAAATCACCTTATTACCATAGTAACAAAGCTTCAGACATAGAGTCTATCTATCTAGTCAATACTCCATCATATGAAAGTTATTGTATTGGTTTCTTCATTAAATTTGTGTTTTCAACATTTTAAGCGAACAAATACAAGCTTGGCTTTTATTTCTAATGCGGAAATGTTTCTATGTTACGGCGCTCCGGAAAGTACGTAATCATGTTTCTAAAATTGAAAAAAAAAGTTGGCGTAAATTGAAACCAGTGTTTGAAAATTCTCAAGACTGGAAAAATAACGAAAGGCGTTGTGGGAAATATGGATTCGCCCGTAGCGATTGCGTGTTCACTTTTCCGTGTCTGTGGGCACCGAAGTACCCGACAAAAACTTTCAATTTTCTCGCTAGGTTCTATAGGTTCTATAGGTTAAGACCCAATACGATACATATTGCCAAAACAAAGCATACCGTAGTACCGACCATCCTAAAAGTCGCATGATGGGCAAACCACTATCCATAGATTCCCTTCGTTTTCCGGAGATAGTGTGGGTGATTTAGTTGACGACTGATACTTAATCTCTCGCGCAGTACCAATTTTAGATCAGTATCTTTCGCAGTCTGTGCCACAGACGTACACCGTAGGAAATACTACCGGACCGCCGTATTTCTATTTGACAATTTTTAAGCAACTGTGTTCCGAATTGCCCTTGGTTTCTTAATTTGGTACAGAAAGAAGAAATTACTTTCACCACAAACATACACATCCACACACAACCCAGGACGAAGCGGACAAACTTCATCTTCCCCCCCCAAAGGTCTTCCTCTGAAAAACACTTTTATTCAGTATCAAGGCGCAAAGCCTTTGGAATGATCTTCCAGAAGTCCATCACAAACAATTCAAACAAAAATCTTTTACAGCTCAAGCTGAAAAACATGTCATCAACCAGTACAATTCTTTATTCCAAATTTTCTCCCCACTTACTCTTTCTCTCCTTCACCTTTTCTTCATCCCATTTCTTCTTATTCCTTACTTTTGCTTCACCTCTACCTCTCTAATCTCCTCTCGTCATTATGTAATTTATTTACCTACCTCAGCAAGACTTTTGAAAAGTCTGTCCTTCTTGTCCAAATTCCCGTATGTATTCCCGTCAAGTGGTTGTTTAGTTTAGATATTTGTTTGTTTTTGTTTGTTTGTCTCTGTGTCTTGTTATGTCTAGTTACCTATGTATTTTTTTATAGCACCATTACTTTATCCTTTTGGAATGTTTTAGTATATTTTGACTGTATTTTATTACAGGGCCAGCAATAACCATAAGTCCCTATCGGGTTTGTCCATTCTGGGGGGGCCTAGCATACACTATGCCCTCACCAGTTCAATCTTATTACAGTCTACAATTGATTCTTATGTATTATTATATATATATTGTATTATACATTTCGTGTCACGTTCGATTGTTATGCTGATAAACTGAAACTGAAAACAGAAACGGAAAACTGAAACTGAAGCAAAGGCAGAACTCACACAAATTCTCATTTTGTCCAAATAGGTAAGCAATTTGCAATGAACATAGGTTTATTCATTTACCTTTGAAATAGCAGCATTTTTTACAAAAGGGGGGTGGGGAACTGAAACTGAAAACTAAACTGAATCACAATGCGAACTCACACATCCAAAATTCATCATTTGTCAATAGTAAGCCATTTTCATAACATTGTTATTTCATTACCTGGTTACCTTAAAATCAGCAATTTTTTACACGTACCAAGCATTAAAATTCAACCATTTAAAATGTATTTTCATCGAAAAATCAGAAAAACTATTTGTTGGAAACCACTGCTTGAAAGTAGTACCATTGTTACTACAGTTCTTTTTTTACTTTTATTTCGGTAAATCGTTTTTCTTTCTAATTAAAAGTTCCTTCTTATTCAAGAATGTCTACAAATATAAAAATAAGAAAGGTAGATTTTGGAGAATTGTGAAATGAGAAAATATTACATTTAAACATGAAAAATGGTCTTCTTTTCATCTGTTGGATGAGGTGGGATAAGAAATGGCCGCCCAGTTAACAACGGGGTTGCTGGGTATTGAAATCGTTCTGGGTATTTAAATGGAGACTTGTCCTACGTGGAATATTTTTTTTGAAAAATGCCCTATATCATTTAATATTTATATAAAAACTATTTAAGCGGCCATGACCTGTACTGCATGAAAACAAGGAAATACCGCCCAGAACAGCAAGTATATCTAGGCGGCATTGGGTGCCGATTTCAGCGACTTGGACTAGATATAGATTACTGCAGCTGTAGCTCGCATATATCCCATCCGGCATCCATAATTGAGTCTAATTGGAGGCATTTACTAAACCGGTAGGAATGTCTGAGATTGTAGGAATTTACTGAAGATCAAATGTCCTATTTTTAAGGCACTATTTATCAGTGATTTGCCAAATTAGAAAATCGAAAAAATCATAAAAAAAATCAGATTTTGCATGTCTTCTGCAGTGGCGTAAATTTCTTGTCGACATTGGGGGGGATTGGGGATTGAAAAAAAAAAAATGAAAATGTTTGAATGAACCGGAGTTTGCTGAAAAGATACATTACTAGCACATTGCCGCGCGAAGCGCGCTAAAAATTTGGCCATTTAGAGGCTAAAGTAGTCCTAAATGTAATTGTAATTAAAAACCATTTCCAAAATTTTAAAAAATTTCCGTTTTTAAACTATATGTTAAAATATGAGGTTTTTTTTGGGCCAAAAACACATGAACGGCAACACCATGGTGGGGATGATCGTATTGACGCATCCCCCCTCATCAACATATTGGGGGATATATCCCCCCCATCCCCCCGGATTTCGCCTAGCCAGTCTGGACACATACAGTGTGAAGGTCAATAAAAACCCTACCTTTAGGAAAGATTTGTTCTTCAAAGGTTTAAACGGTATTTTTGCTTAAATTTTGTCTTTGGTTTGTTTTACCGAGATTCAACAGGCTATCAGAAGATTTTTTATTTGGTGTCTTTGGGACTTTGGGTTCAGAAACTATGTCAATTTTGCGGGGAGACATAAAATCAGTTGGGGCCGAATTTACCATACAATGGCTGAGAGAATGACACCTGACGTAGACCATAAAACATTCTATAAAAAAAAAAAAAAAGAGCACAGACAACAACACAGGCATTCAGATTTATCGATTCTGCGCGAGCAAAAAGATATAATTGAATAAAATGGTCCCGCTATTGTGTACATAATTATAAGGTAAATAATTTTCAAAAATTAAATTAACCATTGTTCAATCCACAAAGAGCCATTATTGACAATCACTCCATATCAATGATCAGTTCATGAACATCATGAACTGGCTTCGGAGAGTTTTGTTTTTACATCTCGAAGGTAAATATTTTGCACAAATCAAGTATACTCAGCTCAGCTTCCATAAATTAAGCAAAAGACCTAAAGCTGATTTTTTCTGTAAAAAATGGATTAAATTCAATATCGCAGTGCTGTTTTTTCAAGCGGAATACAAAACTTTCTATGGTTTCATTTGCTCCCAAATCGTTGTAGGTAAAACCATGAAATCTTGCTCAACCAAAGTAAACTGTGGTCTTACACCAGCTATCTTGACTTTCTTATTTGGGAAATTGAACATTTTTTCACTTAGCATTTTCTTTTGTAATCTCTGAGATATTAATTTATTTTTATAATACTTCAATTACTCTCCCACCTTCTATTGTTTATTCTATTACCTCTGCTACCCATTATTGAAAATGCTGCATTCTGATTGGTCAATTCACTGCCCATTATTCTGCAATAATGGGTCGCCAATGCATTTCCTTATTAAATTAAGCTGTTTTCGGTAATAGAATAGAAATAAAGGGTTTGCAGTGTAATTTATGGACTTCATAATGTTTCCTCGGCTGGAAAAACTTTGAAATAATGAGCGCGGCTGCGCCTCGCCCATTATTTAGTTTTTCCACCCTCGGACACATTATTCGCCCATAAATGACACTGCATCACCCTTTATTTCTTAAATAATAATTTGGTGTTAAATGTTTGTACTCAAATCACTGCTGACGACCATGTTACTCTATGTAAACGATGCATCTTTCTTTGGCTCCAAATTGGCCAAACAAGATTTTTAAGTCTCTCGGCGTAACTTCTTCCTCAAAGTCCAAATGACACCAAATAAACGTTTTCTGAAAGCCTGTTTATCCTTCTTTATAACCATAGCAAACATTTGAGCAAAAACAATTCTTAACTATTTTAATTATTTTTTATTCTGAATGTAGGTGTTTTTTTTTTGACTCACACTGTATAGCTATCGTAGCATACCCTGCAAAAGATAAGACTGAAAGCAACTAAATGACAACATGATGTTTTAGTCTTTACTTTCCGTGCGGACACTTACTAAATACTACAACACGTAACTGAACTATAGATTTCACTTTGAACACTGCGTTTTCTTTCCTTTCCCTTTGAAAAAAAGACAATGTGAATTCTACTGACTTATCCTTCACTTTTGAGACTTCTCTATCCTGTCCACTTTTAAATCTTTTGACCCTCTGGGGATCACTGATAGGTGCCTTTAAGTTGGGAACGCGATCAATTGTAAGAATACTCCAAAAATAGCATTAAAAAAGCCGATGTGAAAGCCACTATAGTCCGTCGGAGCCATAGTCCGAGCCCATGCGATAACGGAATAGCGTGAAACTAATGTTGCGTGAAGATTCCCCAATGAATTGAGTGGGGGGCACTATTCCTTACCGTTGAAGGCCGGACTGTGAGTACAACCGGACTATAATTACTCTACAACGACCGTTCATAAATTTCGGGGCGAGTTTCGACGGGCGCCGAGGGCAACACATTTTTTCGATCGTACCCCCCTATTTTTCCTTCTTGTTAACTCCATATTACCACGATCAAGCGGCAAATACATTAATTTCATCGTTTTTACATACAACATTTGGTCGAATTTAGTTAGTCAGTATGGCTTTGAATTATTACTCCAATAAACTTTGCCCGATCATTTCCGTGTGCCAGCAGATATCGTTCGCTGGGAGCCATAGTTCCGGGCTACAGAGACGATAAAAAGCGTGAAACTATGTGGCGTGAAGAGTCAAATGAATTGAGTGCACTATTCCTTACCGTTGTAGCGGCCGGTGTGATTACACCGGCTATCATCTACTAATCTACCACAACCGTGTCAGAAATTTCGTCGGCGATTTTCGACCGAGCCGCCGAGGGCAACACACCATTTTTTTTTCGATCTGTACCCTATTTTCTTCTGTAACCCATATACCCTATAAGCGTGCACACTAACATTAATTTCATCGTTTTCACATAACAAACCTTTTGGTCCGAATTTTAAGGTTAGTCAGATGCTTTGAATATTTACATCCAATAAACTTTGCCCGATCATTTCCGTGTGCCAGCAGATATCGTTCGCTGGGAGCCATAGTCCGGGCTCTATAGATGAACAGCGGTGAAACTAATGTGTTGCGTGAAGAGTCAATGAATTGAGTGCCCTACTCCTTAACGTTGTTAGCCGGACTGTGTGTGGTACACCGGACTATAATTACTATCTACAAATACACCGGTCAGAAATTTCGGCGCGGCGATTTTCGACCGGGCTCCGATGGCAACACAACATTTTTTTTGATCTATACCCTATTTTCTTCGGTAACTCATATACTCCTATCAAGCGTGGCAACTAAACATTACTTTCAAATCGTATCGACATAACAAACATTTTGTCCGAATTTTAGGTTTAGTCAAGATGGTTTGAAATTATTTCTCCAATAACCTTTGCCCGTATCATTTCTGTGTGCCAGCAGATATCGTTCGCTGGGAGCCATTGTCCGGCTAAACTCGACGATAAAAAGCCGTGAAACTGTTGCGTGAAGGATCAACTGAATTGATTGCCATAATTCTTTACCCTTGTAGGTGGACTATAAGTCCGGCGAACTATTAGAACTTCTATAACTGACTTAGGACATAATGAAAACATCTGAAAAATGACATAAGAAAAGAACCCTACTGAAATCGACTTTTCCACGAGTTTGAAAACAATTGGATGTTTACATTCTGTAAACGAGGTATTCGGGGGGGGGGGTGGCATGTTGTGCAATTTCCGGAACCGAAAAGCAAGGTGTTGACATCCCTGACATCCTTGACAGAATTTACAGTGTCGCAAAACTTGAGCAGTTTTTGCACACAATTCAAGCTTCAGACCGGGATTCAGATGCGTTGTACTTATGCTTGTAGTAAGATATTTATCTTGCAAGTGGACAGATGGATTTGCAGGGATTAGCACATATACAATAGCAATGGTCTGTGAGCTGAGGACAACATGCTTTTAAAGTTTGGTAAATGCTGGCAGTAATGCCAGCATCCTTGATCCAGAAATTACCATAAACTGCCACCCCCGGAACTCTTCCTGTTTTTACAGAATGTAAACACCCAAATTGTTTTCAAACTCGTGGAAGTGATTTCAGTAAGGGTCTTTTTCATTATGTCAATTTTTTTCATGCCATAATTATGTCCCTTTAACGAGCCGCATAAAGGAAACTGTTTTGGAGTAGTGATATCTTTTGAATTAGTGACCTCTTATAATGTTACATAAACATAATAATATACAAACATAAACTAACAAGAGCAAAAATATAACATAGATAAAGGATAGCGACGAATTAAAAAAAAAAAACAGAAACAGAGACAGGACAGAAACAGGTACAAGACGAAACAGGACAGAGACAGCAATCCGACCGCACAAAATAACGCGAATAGTGTGTATGTGAGTGCCAGGATAAATTAGAACCAATGATCACCAACAAAAATATTACAGGGAAGGTATATTTTTTCGGAATAGGGTACAAAAAACCATAAAAGAAATTTACCCTAAACGCGTTGAGCCTAATTTAAAAACTACCTTATTCATGAAAATCGGCGTTTTTAATACCCTAAACGCGTCACGCGCCCGACACTAAAAAAACACCCTTTTCACGTTTTTTTTGTCCAGGTCACGTATGTATACCATTATACTTGAGTGGCCACCATGGGACTAAAGATAGACAGGGAAACATGCTTTACCCTGATACTACTGAGTCTTGTGCTTTTCTAGTATATAGTTATTTCTTTATCAGAAATAATTATCTCTCGCATTCGGTAATTTGTTTACCTCACAGTTTTATAGACAGAAAAACGGTATACATATAAAGTAACTTAAAAACATATCAAGGCAGAACCATTGGCCATTTTTTCGATTTCTGACTAATCTTATTTTAGGGCTCGCATTCATTACCGAATACATTTTTAGCAACTATTATTTTGTTCATATTACACAACAGGCATGACCAGACATTGCCAACGATTTGTTTGTTTACTGCCTACTAAATGGTTTCTACTCTCAAAATGAAGGTTAATCACTTACCAACAATATCGTTGACTTTATTTTCATTCAACTTTTTCACCTTGTCTCTTTTGGATTCATAGCTGGATGTTCCGGACAAAGTTGAATGTTGCAGTTCAACTTCTGTGAAAGCCAGGGACATAAGCTTTCTCACGGCTTTCTTGAATGGCTTGCCCTCCACAAAGGATATGTAAGGAGCCACAGAAGGCTATTTAAAAAAAAAGATATTGACAATTTTTATTTTGTGAGTGCAACAAAGTTATATCTTTTTGATGATTCTACAGGAGAAGTATTTTTTGTTTTGTTTCATTTGGTTGTGAGTTTTCGAATGAAGAAATTTATAACACACCATGAAAATGTATTTTAAAAAATATATCATGAATATTTGATTAACCACTTAATTCGACCAATTCGAAGTAATTAGCTAATTAAATGGCATAACTACATGCATGATTTCCCGTGTAGTGCAACAAAGTCGTATCTACACCTACATATGTCTATTTAGCCTAATAACTCTACAATAAATTGAGCCTTATACTTGATTTATGTTTAATTATGCATATTGATTTACTTTTGTAAAATAATTAAGTCTTGAGTGTAATAATGAGTGGAAGAAGGTCGTAACTACTTTTTTAATATATTATCAGGGTATTCCTGTGTAGCGCAAGTTACGACTTTGTTGCACTCAGATAGGATGGCATATAATAATTTTACAAATAGGAAAAAACTTTTCGGTTACTCCTGGAGTAATACTCCATATTATCACACCACGGCCCGTTTCGCCCGAGGGCTCCTCAGGTGTGAGAAGGGAAACACAAAATGCATTGCATTACTTGGGAGCTACAGCTGTATGGACAATGTGGCTAAAGTGATCGATGCCCACAACAAGCGTAGAAAAGACTATATAATCACCGAACGTAAAATAGCAGTAAGCGATTCTCCACAGCATTGAGGAAATATATTTGGGAATTGCAAGACAAAAAAAAACACAATTATGTCATCTCATGGAAAATACTTTATTAATTATACATTTCTGTCGTTTATGCATATTTTAAAAAGCAATCATGCTTTGTAATATGTCAGTTTATGTCAGTGTACTTCCTTCAATAGATGCACAGTGAAATTTCAAAATGTAATTAGGCCTATTTGATTCCGAAATTTTAGATTAATTAGATTCTTTTTTTCCATGTATGTTTAGCAGTAATGACACTACTAGAGCAGGAGCAGAATATCATAGGGTTCTTATTTAAGGAGGTCGTTCATGCCCGCCTACATCTAAGGTTTGACATCTTCGGTAGTTAGTATGGACCCCTTATATCAATGCAAGGTAGTTAGTGGTCTCAAATTGTGGTGTCACTTTTTCAATAGGGCAAATTTAAGGTTACATAGGGTCAAACTTTTAAACTACTCCAATCATGTTGAAACATTTTCCATATTGTCCGCCTAGTCATAAGGATTCCAAAAATGTATAGTTTGTACCACTTACGACTAATGGTTTTGGAATGAATGACTCAAATGGTAAAAGGATCAATCTCAAGTTGTACAGGGGTCAACATTGAAAGTTACTCTGATCATATTTGAAATACTTGCAAATTATTGCCTGAGGAAAGAAGACTCACAAAAAGTATAGTTTTGGTTATGTTAAATGTTTACTTACCGAGATAGAGGTCAAGGAAGATCAATGCCAATTGGATTATGTTGCCCTATGACCTTTTGCCACATAACCCGATAACTATGCATTGCAGATGGTACAAACTATTCCTTATTTTGACACATTAAGCTAGATGAACAATTTGTTTATTTTTTTACCAAAATTGGAGCAACTTCTGATTTTGACCCCTGTACAAATGGAAATTGACCTTTTTACAATTTTAGCCATTTTTACTGAAACCAATGGTCATAGATGATACAAACTAAACATTTTTGGAATCCTTATGACTAAAAGGACAATATGGCATACAATTCAGAATGATTGGAGTAGTTTAAAAGTTTGACGCCTGTGTAGATTTAAATTTGAGACCACTCCCTACCTTGCATTGATATAGAGGGTCCATACTAACTACCAAAGGTGTCAAAGCTTAGATGTAGTGAGGCATGAACGATGATGTGTGACCCAGGTCCGGGCTCCCGCTCTATACATTTATGTCATACTGCACGTGATGCGAGAAACCAAAAGAAAAGTAAATTCTGCAAAAGGAAACATTGATGCAATTTAAAGTTTTCATTTATTATGAATATAAGACGTGTGCAGGATGCTGATGATCTTACTGGAAACCTTACAGGATTTTATTTTAATAAACACGGGAACTCACATATTTCGCAGATATTGATGTAGTTGACTGTGCAGTTACAATCTGATGGTTTTGGTGCTCTTGTTGCTGCTGCCAGTGCTGCTGCTCAGATGGTGCCAGCGAATGTGCTGCCAGTGGTGAGCGTGTCGCTGGATAGTATGGTGGTGGTGAGTGTGTCTCTGGAGAGTGTGCCGCTTGTGAGTGTACCGCTTGTGAGTGTCCAGCTTGTGAGTGTCCAGCTTGTGAGTATCCAGCTTGTGAGTATCCAGCTTGTGAGTTTCCAGCTTGTGAGTGTCCAGCTTGTGAGTTTCCAGCTTGTAAGTTTCCAGCTTGTGAGTTTCCAGCTTGTGAGTTTCCAGCTTGTAAGTTTCCAGCTTGTGAGTGTCCAGCTTGTAGAGGATCCAGCTTGTGGTAATCCAGCTTGTGATTTTCCAGCTTGTGAAGTTTTTCCAGCCGTGAGTTTCAGCTTGTGAGTTTCCAGCTTGTGAGTGTCCAGCTTGTGAGTTTCCAGCTTGTAAGTTTCCAGCTTGTGAAAAGTTTCCAGCTTGTGATTGTCCACTTTGTGAGTTTCCAGCTTGTGAGTTTCCAGCTTGTGATTATCCAACTTGTTGATGTTGATGTTGCGTGAGGGGAAGTAACTCCATGCAAGTGGCAACTCGGGCCATGAATCCTCTGACCAGTGAACCCTTAAAAAGCAGAAAATAAAGATCCTTGATACATAAAAAATATTCAAATTGAAGGCACAACGGGATCCATACCTACAAGCCTGGCACTGGCTCCCTAAGTCCTGCACTGGATCCTAATTTAAACTACTAGTAGTTTTCTCCCTTTTTTTTTTCTTTTTAAACCACGCAAGATGCAGTACACGGGATTTTCAATGTGAGCCGTCTGTTCGGACCACCTTATTTGGTTGAACACCGGTATATAATTAATTGGCTACCCTTATATGTATCTGTGCAGCTTGTTAAAATAGCCTGACTCGGAGATTTCGAAATATATTCTTAAGTAGCATCTAGAACTACACCGGTTCCAAAAGAAATGGTACAATCAAAACCGGATTTTTTTTTCAATATTATATCTCAACATAAGTAGTTGTGTTTGTATATCATATTCAAGAGAAAAGACCAGGCCTTTGCAGGATTGTTGTTCATCCATTGCTTATTCAATCGAGAGATAACTCCATGTTACTTGCGGAACACAAAAATCTTGTTTGTGCCACGTTTCCTGGTGAGGAAAACAGCTGAATAATAGTTAAACATAAGTTATTCACACTTGACAGATATGAAATTCTTTAAAAATGGATTAACTTCATAAAGGCCTCTAAAAGATCCGAAACAGTTACTAATGGGTGGAGTTATGATCAGTAAGTTCTGGCTTTAAGATAAAGTGATAACATTCCACATGCTGTTGTTTTGCAGTGATAACATGAGCGTGCAACCGGCGTACAGCAATCTGGAGGAGAGTTTCTAGGGATCTTGAAATATCATGAAACGCAAATTCCTACCACACTTTGATACTTGCTCAAATTCAAATTTTTATTGACTTCAACATTATAAATGCACAAGATAGTGCAATATTTTAAACCATTTCTTTGGATTTGAGTGTTTAATTTTGGTTGCAACTACATTCCTTCTGGCATGATTTTAACAGCTACCAATCTCGTAATAAGTTCAAAGCTCCATTTCATTGACGTGCAATAAATATTTGTATTGTTTGTTATTTATGAAAAGAAGATTTTTATAATTGAACTGATTATGTTGACTATTAAAACTTGTGTCGATAAAAGTAGACTAACTTTGTTTACTAAATTTAATCTGTGTTTTGTTTCTTTTTTGTCAAGTTGCAATCTTTTGTGAGCTTTAAGACAGTATGTCATAGCTGGCTGAAACAACTCTGCCCATGCCTAAAAGTGGCACAAAATCGATTTTGGTATATCGCACTATATTGATTTTATCTCTGGATTGACAAAAGCAAATGAGATGAAACAAACACCATTGGAAAGCCTGGTCTTTGTTCTTTAACATTATGTCAAGTAAGAATGACTTATTTTGAAATTTCATATTTAACCATTTTTTTTTTCTGATTGTACCATTTTTTTGAGACAGGCTGTAAAGACAGTCACCTAAAATGCTTAATTCCAAATTGCAAATTAATTTTGGGTTTTCATGCAGTAAACATTTATTAACAGTATAACAGTGCCATAGGATACTCTGTATAACAAGAATTCTGGATCTGGAATTTAAAGATGTGATTTTCCATATGAAAGACTTCGATTGAGCTGAGTTATTTCACAGTAGTATATGGACAAGCATTATGTATAATTATAAAAAAAAAAAACACGATTTCTTTGAAAAACTAAGTGTGCCCTGATCGGGAAATCTCTGAGGCAGCCTTTAATCATTGGCATCCTGCGAATTCTTTTTTTTTCCACTCGGCCAGGAAGAGGGCCCAATATTATTTTTTAAAGAAAGGGGCCCTTTACATTTCAAGTTTTACGCACCTTCTTGGACCAATGTGAGTTTTGGTCCATTGCCCTGATTGAATTTGTCAATGCCCCTTCTATGCTGGACACTCTGTCTCCCAGGCTGACAAGTTGGTTTTCGTGGTCTAGGAGCGCCCTTTCCTGTTGGGTCACGGTCTCCTCACACTTCTGCATCCTTTCCTCCATTCTCTAAAGCAAAAACAGATGAATCAATGATCTTCAACTGGGCTCTCAAAGGTTGTGTGCAACAATTTGCCTAAGTGAAACAGCTAAATATATAAAAGTGCATTTGGTGGATATTAAGGTTAATTTTGGGGATGACATTGACAACTTATGACCCTGGGCTGGGTGGTATCTTCATAATTTGATAACTATTACCTTTTTTTTTCAATGATAATTTTTTTTTAAAATTAAACAAAAAATCGAAACACGTTTATCATTACTATTATCACAGGGTTCAATATCTTTGCATGTACCAATTCATACAGAGTCACAATTGTGATATCACATGAACAGGGATAGTATACGAATATCGACTGCTCTTGAGGTTATGGGAATCTGTAAATGCGGTTCATCCTCTATGTAAGACCTCATGAAATTAGCCTAGCATGAAATCTTCTATAAGAGGATCAAAGGATTACAAGGATTGTACAGCTTTATTCCGTAAAAGAGTCTTTACTCTAGTCTAACTCATGAATATCTTACACCAAGGTAAGACCTTAATTGCCCGGCCCCGAGATTGATGTGGAGACCGTATACGCGTGAGTCTACTGTTTTTCTAGGGCATATGCATGGCGCGAAGAGTAATCGAGCATGATTGCCTCGTTGACCAATCTGGGGAGCTGTACTCATAGGGATGTGCGCTTCGCCGGCAGTCACCTAGAGCAAAGGACTGTAGTGAAAGAGTGTGCGCTTCCGGATAAAAATTGTGACTTTTTGCACATAAGTACCAATAGACATCGATTTTATGGACGCACTTTGGGTTTCAAGGAAATACAGGGGTCAACATTTTAAAATGTTCCGATTGTGTTGAAAATTACACCATGATGTTTGTCTGGTTACAATGATTCCAAAAAAGGTATAGTTTACACTATCAGCTACTATCTATGACTTATGGTTTCGGAATTATGGGGTAAAAACTGTAAAAATAGTGAAAAAGTTCACTTTCGTGTGTACATGGTAAAGTTAAAAGTTGCTTTGATTCAAGAAAAATGTGGTGCAAATTGTTTCCCTAGCTTAAAGATTTGAAACAAGGAATAGTTTGCCTTATCTGTTATGTTTAGTTTTTAGGAAACGAATTCTCTCAAATTTCACTGGATTGGTTGTAGACCACATACCGAGAACGTTTCGAAGGTTTATTGGACAAACAGGTGCAAAAGAAAACCGCAAAACCTTGTTTTGAACTTGCCTGCTATCGTAATCGTTCCACATAGAAAACCATGCTTTGACTTTCTTTCGTGCACGACAGAAAGTCTTAAATCATCATCTTATTACATAAAGACGGCGTATTCGGCTTATTCACTTCAGGTGTGATCTAATATATTGGTAAGCATTCCAAATATGTAAAAAACCGGGGTTCGACAAAAACTGGGGGCGCTTCTTTCTGGAAATTTCCTCATGTCTCTTTAAATCGAACTCTGCAAATATAGTACAGATAAAGGGCAAAACATCATGCACAGGAACTAATTCTATTAACTCAATGCACTCTCACAAACTTCTACCACCAAATGCTGATAGCCAAATTCAATCATTGCCTCAGTACCGTATCGTAATCTGTAAAGCAAGTATTCTCAAAAATGAGTAAAAAACCTTCGCCAGCTGTTCCCGAGAGTTAATAAGCCTGACAACTATGTGACATCATGTTCACTTCAAAGGATAAACTTACTCGCAGTACGTCATTCTCAGGTCCTATGACAAAACTTGGAGGGTAGGTGGCCTTGTCTACTGTAAATAGTTGCTTCATTTGCTCTCTTGCCTGCTGTCGTTTCAAATCTGTGGCTAAATATGAAAAATATCTCACCTATTACAGATGTTCAATTAACTTTGACCCTATGTTTAATTTAATTATCTTTTTTGAAAAGAAAAGATAAAGGGAAAATCAAGAAAGTAAAGTTTTTTAACAAGGGCTGACCTAGATCCGCAAGTTATTGTCTTTAAAACCCTATTTATATTCAAGTTACCGTATTTTTGGAAGAAAGCCAATGATATTCAGTGACCTACATTTTTTTTTTGGACGAAGTATGGTATGTAGACCTTTATGTCATGAACAGATACTAGAAGTCAATACAGGGGGGGTGATAACACCTAAAATATTTTCAACTCTGTGGGCAGTAACAATGGACCTGCATACCCTGATGAGAAAGTGTTTTTAGGTTGATTGTTGAATAACATTAGCTCTATTGTTCGCTTGAGTTACGTGTACACATTGGTCACTGACATTCTGGAAGTAAATTGAGCTGACATTTTATTCATTTTTCTAAATAATGAGCACTCTTTTCATATGGGGATAGGCCTTTTCCTGGTTAACATAATATTTAAATTTAGTGAAGGAGAGTTAGTTATCCCCAGTTCTGTAGCTCGGAAAGATAGTTATCATGGTCTGGCCTATATGTTGAAGGACATGATATTCGCTGATTGGCAAGTTTTAATTGTTACAGTTTGCCAATACTCACTAAATGGGCCATTCTTCGGGACGTCACACACGTGACCGAACTTTAGTTGTTTTGTTAATGGAGGCAAATAATCTAGCAAAAGTGAAAACATAATTTTGGTTAGGTTTGGACAAAATCTAACCAGAAATAATGTTTCCACTTTTGCTAGATTATTTGTTTTGTCATGGGATGCAAATAAAGTTGGTCACGTGTGTGACATCCCAAAGAATGGCCCAAATGCGTTACAGTAAATTGTATACTTACATTTTGGTTCTTTCTCTTTCTTTCGTCTTTTCGCTTTCTCGCTTTGGTTCGTGACTTTTGCAAGCAAAACAAAACAAACAGAGCGGAAAAGTATTAAAGTAAAATAAATATTAAAATATTTTACATGTATGAAAACGAATTAGCATTCCTTCTTCATATCTCCAGCATTAAATTCGATCAGCATAAGGAAAGTTAATAACATTGAACGAATTGCACAAAAATAATAGAAATGCTCTTACCATTTTTTTCGGTCGCTCTTTTCTTTTTTGGTGGTTGCTCATTATCTTTGTCATTTTTATCTGAAATAGAAAAAAAATGTAGTGAAATAATTATGATATCTTGGTTAACACTTAATCCTTTGAGCAGGGCAAGCGACTATAGTCGCTCAAAGATTAATAATTTATCCATTTGTGTCTCAAAAATGTCAAAATTATTTAATATCATGGGCATTTTCATATTCAGCATGAAAATGCATTTAAATGAGTCGAAACAAACCTATTCTTTGTTGGTGTTTTTAGATGACTTCCGAAATGATCTGGGAACATTCGGGACGCCATCTCTAAAGCTATTGACTTATGGGTTATAACTTGGCCAGCCTCAGGACATGGTCGAAAGGTTTAAGTGATCAAGGGGTTCACTCCCGTTACCCAAAGACACCACCTCCTGAATCTTTTTTTCGAAGGGATTTTTGCACGATGGAGGGTCATATAAGACTACACGAAATCAGGAATTTCATTATTTTGGCTGTAAAGTAGAGCTTTGCGCTTACATCATCCACTTTTGGACTCATTGTTGTATGCGTCGACTGATTAACTTATTCAGTCAGTACACTTGAGCGCTTGTGTTTGTAAAATGAACAAAGGAATGTATTCTTGGATTAATTCAAAAGCACAACAAAGAGCCGGAATGTTTGTCCCCATACACCCCCAAAAAACTAAATTCTAACATCATTTTAAGCATCCATAGGACATATCTTTCAAGAATTAACATGTAACCAAATTTTTAAAATGTCCCACGTTCGTCCTAATTGGCATATTTCCAAAATGACCGCCATTGCATCTATTAAACCTGCTGGTTGTCCTATCTCAGTCAATTCTTCTTGATTTTTATGAGCCATTTATTGTATGGCATTTTGGGTTCTGAATTGAATCTCGAGGTTTGCAAAGCAATTTATGGTCAAAATCACACACATTTGGCATATATCAAGGCTATTATATTTAAAAATTGCTTTATTTATATATTGCGACACATGTTATTTTGCACTATTTTCCCGTAGGCCTAATTATGAAAATAGAAGCTTACTCAATTTTCTAATTAGTTTTCTTTTATAAAAAAATGTCGACTGCATTCTATGGAAGTTCTTAGGGAGGTCACAGGCTGTGCACTGTTAAAAATGTTCCTAATTTTACCAGACTTTACCTTTTTAAATTACGGTAAAACCCAATTATTCAATAATCTTCACGCTTATTACCTATACCTAACATAACATTACAATTTGGAAGCAGAAAAATTTAAATAAACAGTGACTAAAAAATAATACTACACATTCTGAAAAAAAGTTGTATTTTACGCTGACCGTTATTATAGTTTCCGTAATATAACGTTCTTTTGTAACTTACTTGTTTTTAATGTAAGAATACGAACTATGAAAAATCGTTTTACCTATAAAATGTATTAAATAACGCCGTAAGTAATGTCATTAATAAAAATGCAAAATCTTATTTTCCCCTATCATTTTTAAAAATAGTTTTAAAAACTCTCTTCCTCCTTTTTGTATTATATTTAGTTTAATTTGAAAAAAAGTAGCACACACACACACATATATATATATATGCTAAAATTATATATATATATAATTTTAGCATCTGCTATGAGTGAAGTCATGTAGTGTAGTGGATAAGGTTTAGGACTTGTAATCTTAAGGCCCTGGTTCGAATCTTGTAAGGTACATGTATTAAGTTTATTCATATGATGATTAAGTAATTTGTGACATTAGAATGTTACATTACCCTATAAAACAAAGTGTATAAAACTGTTTTAAGTCCTTTATATTTCTGCCCCGTTTTTCCCTTTGTTTCTTGCCTTTTTTTCTCAAATTGTTTGCCTGAAATATAACTTTTTTTACACCATGTGATAACGTCAATACAAAACCTTTGTATATGCCTGTAGCTACAACGTGGTCAGGAGATTGTAAATAACGTTTAATTCTTACTATTGTTTACAATTAAATGAGTCAAAAACCAACAATAACGTTGAAGCTGAGATTTTTAAGCCGTTATTTTACTTTCCCTACAATGGTTTCGTATTTTTACGGCTCCATTTATTTTACGTTTCTGCATGTAGTGAGTCCCAGTTGCCAGTCAAATGCCGGTTTTTTTACAGGTTTATTTTTTTCCAGGTGGTCAAGTATGAATACAATGCTACAATACAATGGTAAAAAGGCCTAACGCATAAAGATAACAATCAGATAGAGCAAAACATCTGATGTATGGCATTGAAACATGGCTTGTATTATTCTAAATCTATTTATATGTTTATGGACAAAAGTAGTGTTTCCCGCTCTCCAGGCCCTTGCGCGCACGGGGCGGGGGGGTGGGGGGGGGGTTTAGATCTTTTCATCCACTTAATCATCAAATGCAGGTATTTTGGTTTATGAGATAGTGGAGTCTTTGGGATGTTGCCCATGGATGGGCACTGATATATGTGGTATACGGGTATATGCGCCCCTTAAGACTCCCATTTTGCGCCAATACTATACTTTCCTAAGATCCCCATTTAAGCATGACGTCAGTTATTAAAGTCCCCAGGAATGAAATATAATTTAGTGGTTTGTATCAAGTCTACAAAGAGGGACCAAAATGCATTCAATATTTGGGTTGGGTGATGACATCAGTCCGTGAAACTATTGATTTTTCGAGAGTAATAGAATTCCACGACTGAAACTCAATAGTTTCACTAATGATGTCACTGGTATGTATGTTTTTTTTCTGGCCCCATCCCCAGACAGCTTATATATACGAACTTTCCATGAACACTTTTACTTAGTTCAAACAAAACGTCAAATATCAACTATATATTTTCTAAGTTTATACTTTTGTCTTAAAAATTTCACACAAAGTGGGTGTACATATCAAATTCCGTTTGAAGATATTTATTACCTCCACTATTCTTGTTAGAACCTGTGCAAAATGACGTATACAACAAAGCTCAACATAAATGGCGCGGCGGCTGTGTAAGAAAACTGTCAAAAACCATTTCAACACATAATTCTATGGGGCAATCGTGGGTTAACAATAATCAATACCATTGCGTGAACTGTATAGGCCTACTCAGTAACAACACTACTGACTACCCTTCAAGTTTTTGTGAGGTTTTACCCTTTGAAAATGAATGAGAGAATCATCAATCATTAACTGAACCAAAGACACGTACAACTTGACTCACTTAATACACTTAAAAATTAAATGTCCATTTAACAAAATAATTAAGTTGATTACAATTGGAGAGAATTTCATTTGAAAAGGGCTTGCATTCTTTTCTTGTCATTCACTTTATCATCACTTTTGAAAATTGTAGCTCAGTGTTTTAGCTCTAAAAATAAGGCAATTTACAGCTGAGGAAAGTGTTTTACAGAAGAGTTAATAATACCAAGTCCGAAAAAAACCATGACGGGGTTCCTGTTCACTGTTGAGTGTATCCTCTTTGCTATAATGATCGCCAACAGTGCCATAGACTTATGCTTGTGCAAGTGGTTTTTTACCATGTTTCTCCAGATTGGGGCATTGTGTCATTTCCGCTTTTTTTCATGCCGTTTCCACCCTTCCCCAAGATATTGTAGTTAACTATCCCCAAGTAAATGTTGCTATGTCTAGCCACATTTGCATAAGGAAAAGTGTAAACGGTTTTTTGTATAAGCATTAACTATAATTTTGCGGTTCTCGGCCTTCGCGCTCGCTAATTCAAAGAATATAAGCTGTGGGCGCCCTCAATGACCTTTGACCATGGCATATGGCCTTTGACCTCATTAACATATGAGGGATCTCATGGAGCACCTATGACCCAAGTATTGTTCCAATTGAACTTCACTTTTCAATTGAGGTCAATTTTTACATTTTTCCAGCCTATTTTCCAACTTGATCTCAAATAGCCTTGACTTGACACATGAACCTGTGACCTCATCACATATGCGGGATCCTGGTGCCCTTTGACACAATTTTGGTTTTTCAATGACCTTCAACTTTTCAATTGAGGCCAATTTTACATTTTAGCTATTTTTTAACTTGAACTCATACGACCTTTGACCTAGCCACAATTACGTTTGACTCATCAACACATGAGGGATCCCATGGTGCACCTATGGCACAAGTTTGGTTCCAATTGAATTTCACTTTTCAATTGAGGTCAATTTAAAAAAAAAAAAACTTAACATTTTTGTGACATATGCCTATCCACATACACACACGTGTACACACACACACACACACACATACACATACACCACATAATGCAAAGTTGTCCTTCCAGCTACATCTGGCCGGCCCCACAAAAAGCAATACACATGTAAAGTGAACCGACTAACGAATTTCAAGTTTCTATCAATGTGCATGGGAAAATGTGTTTTTGGAAAGCGAAGCGAATATTGCAAGGGTTTTCCGCGCTTTGCGCGGGAGCGCCCTCCGCACACCACCCCGGACCGCTTGATATACGAACCCTGCATGAACGCTTTATGCTTAATTCAACAAACTTAACCCGTCCACTATATTTTGTAACACTTTTAAAACCATTGATCCTAACCTATAAGCATTCTTCAATTTGTTTTGTATCAATTTGCATGGGCATTTTTTTTTGGAAAAGCGACATTGTAACGGTTCCGCAGCAGGTTGGGAACCATATGGTCCATGCAGCAACTTTCTGGCCAAACTCTGTATGCTCTGTATAGCTATACGATCTTACACGGAACGCTCATTAGCCCGCCGCACCAATTTGAATTTGCTTCCGCCGGCCCTGAAATCACCAACCCAAATATTGAATGCTTTCCTGCCCTACTTTGTAGACTTGACACAAACCACCATGGCACGTCAATTCTATTTGCATTTCAATGGTACCTTTAAATGATGTCTGCATGCCGTATGGTAAATTGAAGGAATTCATCGAGCGGTTTTTTTGGAGAATCAATCCGGGGCATATTAATGCGAGTTACTGGGGATTTTTTTTCCCATAAGAGGCTCCACAGGAGCTCGGCAACCTCAAAAATCCCAACTCTATTGGTAATCGCACATCGGCGTACTCTCCCGTTTTATGCGACTAAGAGCCCACAACCTTGGTTGGAGAAAGAACTGGTCGCAAGACGCATATATGATGCTGTACACATATTGAACTTTAATGGGCTCTGGTGACCTTAGGCCCCTTCGCAATCCTGCCTATATGCGTTCTACATGTTCTAGGGTATCGCTTTGTTTTAAGTGTCAATGCAACTAAGGAATGTTCATATAATATCAGGTGTCCTAAAATGTAAAAATTTTGATTTTTGCACTGATGTAGCTTTTCTACCATAATATACCCATCCGAACATGATTAGGTGAAAATTAATTTTTTGGTTCAACATTGTGAAATTGTAATTCCTAAAAGATCAAATTAGGAAACTGAGGCCCATGCTTATATTGAATATGTGGATATTAAATCCCTTTTCATTCGTGAGAACATTTCGTAAAACCTAATGCAAGGTAAGAGTTTCTATTGATTATCTAAATCGATATGGAATTACTATTATATAAACAATATAGGAAGCCTCAAATCTCCGTCGCACCTCGAACAACATTTTGGCAATAAATTTACCCAAATTCGGTAAGAGTTCCATAAGTGTAACCCATCATGAAAGTTCTTCATGTAAACAAATTTTTTTTTTATATTTGGCCTTAAGGGTTATGGTTTATTGTTTGTGGTTAGGCCATAAACACGACTTATAAGAAGGTAGACAAGGGGGATTCTCCACAACCGGCGTAACCAACAGCGTGTGCCCACAAGTATTATAGAAAGTATAAAAACGCTAAAGTTAAGGGGACGGAACCTGTGTACACAGAACGGAGTGCCCATCTCTCTTTCAAGCGATTGGGCCACTATGGCACGCCACAGACGTCAAAAAACGCCGAGTTTAGAAAAATGACGTCGATTTTTACAAAAAAGACGTCGACTTTAGAAAATGAACGTCGAGTTTTTACAAAAATACGTCGAGTTTCAAAAAAGACGGTCTAGTTTTTACAAAAAAGACGTCGCGTTTTGAAAAAAAGACGGCGAGCCGAAAGACGTCGAGTTTTTTCACGTCCATATTTTCGCGTCGGAAGAGCCGCCAAGGAAAAGCTCTACGGAATGTTAACCAAGTCAAGGCAATGTATTATATCATTGTGCAGGTATGCCAGCTTTTAAGACAATTAACCCTTTACCCCCCCGTAGCTGTGTGTAGCACAAGGTCAAAAGGTTTAGAGAAAATCATAACATTTTGCTCATACTTCCATGCACAGTAGTACAGGAAAAATTGTAAAGTATACAAAGTTACGTCAAGACCACTATCAGTAATCTTTCACGGTATAACTTTCAATACAATATGCTTATTAATGGGCAATGAAAAAAGTTATATTTATTTTGAGGTGTGGACTAGGAAAATAATTCCATTTTTACCCAAATGGTATTTAAAATTTATTTTTTCTATGTTTTCCATTTTGTGTAGTATATCCCAAGCAGAAATGGTTATAAACGGGGATATGTTTTTTGGATTTTTGTTTTGTTTTGGTCTTCAGTTTGGTTCTTGTTAGAATGTTAGTCAAGTAAATGTAAACTCCATGAGGAATTTTCATCACTCTTGGAAATATTTTTAAGGGTCAACTACTCTATTTTTTTCAGTTAGACAAACTCTATTTGGATATTACAGTTTTATTTACTTTTACGTTCAAACGAAGCCTTACCCCTGTTTAACTACATGTGGAACCCATTTCCATCACTGCTAAACAAAGACTTGCTTGAAAATTAGATAAATAATCTTGCAGATAAAGCTGTTGTAATGCAAAAGAACGATATAGTTCCAAAATGTTTCCTGAAATACCAAGTTGATTCTTACCCTCACAAAAGCCCGCTCGTTTTGATTAGAATGCAGCTATTTCGTATAAATAGTATTTATATTTGTCAGTGACACAACAAAGATGATTTGGATAAATTGGTAGTTCTGGGAGGGGCGGGAAAAGAGTAAGTTTTGGGGAGAGCATAAAGATTCCATATGACACTCCGGGTTACTATTTGAAGAATTTGCCCAAAACACTTTCTAAATATACAAGTGAAAGTTTCAATCTCAAAAAGAGTTAAACGCTCCTAAACCACTACAAGATGAGTGGATTTTACTTTAAAAGAGCAATTCTTTCTCTCAAAAAAACCGGTGGAAATCACGACAAGAATGAATCTCCACCGTTTGATGGTTTTAAGAAGGGAATTACTTTTGAGGAGTAAAGGACAACACGAAAAAAGGGAAATCGACTCTCTTTTCTTTTGAGTGATTTTCATTCTTTTTTGAGTGAAATTTACTTTTTTCAATTCACTTATTTTTGGTGTTTTACAGGAGTTGTCATTCTTTTGGGGAGGGGTGAAGTTTTCACTCCCTTACATTCAGAGCATGTAGAGAGTGCTGATGAATAGATAGGCCTACAGTTTAAAACGAATGTGTTCCTTTTGCAATTTGAATTAAAAATCAAGAAATAGACCTCGATTTAAGACAATGCTCTAGGAACAAACTGCTTATCTGTCCGGGGTCCAGGTATCCTGGGTTAACCTGTCCTAGATTCTGTGTCACTGGCCCCATATCATTCCGCGTGCTGAAATGAATGATCCGTGTAAGGTAAAGCTTAATATGAGTGGAAGCATCGCAATTGAACATACTTTAGGTCAATGGTCAAGTTAATTGAAAGTCTGCAAATCAGAAAAATCTGCTAAATCATTCATCAGAACTTGCAAGCTGCAAGAACTGCATCTTAGTGTCCTAAGGATTCACAGTTAACTTTTAAGGGCAATAACATGTTCATATATTTCTTTGGAGTTTCTTTTGAGTTTTTTTCCTGCACTTGTTGCCCTTGTCCACAATAAGTCCATGTTGTAATAGAAAATGATATATAAGATTTCACTTGTATTTATAAATAAATTAACAAATTGATGACTATATACAAGCCATCCCCCATCTCAAATGAACTTGTATTTAAAATATGACTATATGCATCTGCTGATGGATTGACATGGCTCCACAACGTGTTTATTTTTATTTACCACACCTTTACTTGAATAGTTTGGTTTGGTGCATGGCCAACAAAAGGCCTAATTTTTATTTTGTGATGCCTAAAATTATTTTCAACTACTTTGATGTATTTCCACAAGATACAATGGGCCTTTATCGAAGCACTTGGCCATTATTATAATTTATTCAGCCTGGATATAGCCCGGGTTATAAACTATTTTGTTCCTGGTAAAGTCAATAATCTTTGTGGCAAAGAAGTCCCTGCTGATGGTCCATGAATATAAATCCACATTAGTGGAAATTATCCTACAAACGAGAGTCCAGTGAGTTTCCCACAGAGGAAAGGGGGCATACCTTTCACTGGGCAGAGTAATCTTGAAAGCACTCTTAAGAACGTAAAATATTATCATGGCCAGAAGTCCGAGTATAAAGTGCAAATACAATGATAATCATTAGTTGTAACATACCAATACAAAAATTGATATCATAAAAAGCTAGTTGTTATCAGCTTATCTAAACAAGCATTCTTGTCAATGAACTCCTACCCTACTGGTAAGTATCATAAAAGTTATTCTGAGCCCATCTAACTTCCATGGCGGCGCTTCTCGGCGCGAAAATGTGGGCGCGAAAATGTGGGCGCGAAAATCGGAGCGCCGAAAATCTGGGCGCGAAATCTGGGCGCGAAAATCTGGACGTCTTTTTTTAAACTCGACGTCTTTTTTGTAAACTCGCCGTCTTTTTTGTAAACTCACGTCCTTTTTGGCAATTCTCGCCGCATTTTTGTAAACTGGACGTCTTTTTTTGTAAACTGGACGTTTTTTGACGCCTGTGGCGTGCCCATACCAACTCCACCATATAATATTGCTATGGTTTGCCCTCTAATGAGCATAATAGCACTTCATTATCATAATTTTGGGCAACACCATATTTGGTTTATCGTATCGTCCCTCATTGGAAAGTCCTTTGCATATTTATGAGAGCACACGCGATTTAGTTACGTTTGTCGTATTTAGCGAGTAAATCAACAACAACTGATGCCATATGCAGTTATATGCTTATCACTCGTACTAAAAAATATCTCTTTTTTCCTAAGAACCATTAACAGGGTCATCGGAGACTTTTGTGCATAGGGATGCCGTAATCTTTTTAAGGCACGGCTTCTTCAATATGGCTGTCTACGCTGACGTCACGGGGAAAGTGTGATGGGGCACATTTTGCGGTGGGGATTGTCATATGTCCCTTGTAAACTGGCGTAAAAATGCGCCGTATTTTTACCTTGAACGATAGCAGGGACTGTAGTGGTAGCCGCTACTTATTAAATGACTGCACTTTTGGGGGAGAATGCTTATCGTTTCACCATGGATCCTGAATAATCGGGATAGACCACTCGATCACGAAGTGGAGGCATACTGCATGAAATATGTGACTCAGGGATCGCCGGTCGTACGTGGCGCTGTGCCGCTACGTCATTCCCGGTCAACGTCATACTGCATAAATAATTAGTTGACTCATCAAAAATGGTGGCGCTATTACTAAGCCTGCGAATCGACTGGCATTTTGTGCACGGGTTCACCCGCCTGGTTTCACCTGCATGCTAGAAAAAATCCAAAGATATGGTCATAATGGGTGCCAAACAACCTCGAATCGTAATTTGTTCAGGAGTGACGCACATATTTTTATATGCGTGTGCTTGCGCAACAACAGTGACAACTCGCGAGTGCTTGCACAGTAACCACGGCTCGCTGTGTGTGAGAGAAATCGGTTACGGGTTTGGGCTATTCCATAATACACGCGATTCACTTCTTCATGTTATATAGTTCTATGACCATAAATAAAAGAATCTGTTTCCTGTAGAATCTTAAAGGAGGGTACATATGGAACTCTTTCACAAAATTCTTACCATGTTTTCTACTTTTTTTTCCTTTGTTCTTTTTCTTTTCTTGAATGTCGTTTTCCTTGTCCTCAGCCTTATCTGCAAAGGAGTTGATGATATTTTACAAGCAAGAAAATCTATTATGGCCGTAAAAGGCGTGACTCGTATGGAAGTACAAGTGTATCACTTTCTTCTTGTTAACTGGAGATAACGCTTCGTTAACTGGAGATAACAAACCGAACCCCAAATAACGCGTCTTATCTGGGGTTAACAAAGCTGAACCCCAAATAACGGTCCTTATCTTAAGTTAACAAATTTTAAATCGAGATAAGAAAGCTGAACCCTAAATAACGCTCAGTTAACTCAAGATAACAAAGCTGAACCCCAAATAACGATCCTTATCTGGGTTAACAAGTAAGTAAATTGTCGTGCCGAGCAAGCTCGTGCGTGGAGAGTCCATCTCTCTATCCTTAGCGTTTGGGCCAGACTCCTCCATATTATTTTTTGCTGTGGGGGTTCGCCACTCCTCCCGCACAGCGAGTCTGTTATTTCCTAGCATTGAATAATGCTGGTACCCATTTATACACCTGGGTGGAGAGGAGTAAGGTCAAGCACCTTACTCAAGGGCACAGCACGTTGGCCGCAGTGGGACTCGAACCCACGACTTTTCAGTGGAGTACGGGGCGAATGCTCAATCCACTGGACCACACGTGCCCTCTATAATTGTGAGCACATGTGGTCCAGAGAATAAAGCGCCCGACCCGCACCCCAAAGGTTGTGAGTTCGAGCCCCACTGAGGACAATGTGTTTCGCTCTTGAGTAAGGCGCTTTACCTCAATTACTACTCCTCTCTACCGAGCTGTATAAATGGGTACCGGCATTATTCAATGTTGGAAAGGTAACCGACTCGCTGTAGAGGAGGTGTAGCGATCCCCCTACAGCAACATTATATGGTGGAGTCTGGCCCAATCGCTTCGAAAGAGAGATGGGCACTCCGTTCCTGTGTACACAGGTCCGTTCCCCATTTTTGGGGTTAACAAAGCTGAACCCCAAATAACGGTCGTTATTTGGGGTTCAGCTTTGCTATTTCCAGATAAGGCCCGTTATTTGGGGTTCAGCTTTGCTAACTCCAGATAAGGAGTGTTAACTCAAGATATAGGGACCGTTATTTGTGGTTCAGCTTTGTTATCTCTAGATAAGCTTTGTTAACCCTAGATAAGGGCGTACTTGGAGTTAAGCTTTGTTAACCCCCAGCTAAGAGTCATTATTTGGGGTTCAGCTCTGTTATCTCGAGATAAGCTTTGTTAATTTAAGATAAGGCGCGTTATTTGGGGTTCAGCTTTGTTAACCCTAGATAAGGCGCGTTATTTGGGGTTCAGCTTTGTTATCTCCAGTTAACGAAACGTTTTCTCCAGTTAACGGAGTGTTATTTGGAGATAAGGCTATGGAAGCACAAGTGTATCACTATCACTTTCTTCTTATCCCTAGATAAGGAAGCCTTATTTCCAAATAACACTCCGTTAACTGGAGATAACGCTTCGTTAACTGGAGATAACAAAGCTGAACCCAAAATAACGCGTCTTATCTGGGGTTAACACTTAAGTGCCCAAGCTAAAAAAACTTCCGTTAGTGCCCAAGGGGGGTGGGGGTTCCTAGGGACCCAACCCAGAAAACCACTTTTCCGTGGGAGTTTGATCATGACACTAACACAAGTAAATAGGGGTCACGTAAGAACCACATACCCGCAGTAAAAATGAAAATCCGAATTTTGACCTATGACCTATGGCCAATTGAAATTGTCACTCTCCGAAAAAGAGTGGTTCGCACATTTCCCTCCACAGCAAATCCAATATAAGGTTTTGAACCCAAATAATTCATTATATCTACTCTAGAATGACCAATTAAAATAATCATTGCAAAATATAGCCAAATTTATATCATCTTGTATTTTTCTCAGAAACTTCAAAATCACCTTATTTTTCCCATAGACTTACGCAGTTAAGAGCACGGTCATGACAAAATTAAAATTGATGCTATCAGCATATAAACGTTTATTTGATTTAAGTATTTTAAATTATTAAGTAATTGCCTCCTAAGGTATATATCTAAGCAAATAAATCACAAGATTTAATTAGTTTATTTTTTTAATTAGTAAAAGTATCTTGATTTTTTCACTTCCGTTAGTGCCCAAGGGGGGGGGGTTGTATCAGGAGATGCGTATTCATAAATCACACAATTAGCAAAAAACTCCCTGAAAAATCCCTTTGATTGCGCAACCGAGAAATCGCAAAAAAAATCAAATGTTGGGTACTATGGAACCCCCCCCCCACACACACACACCCTTGGGCACTTAAGGCTGAACCCCAAATAACGGTCCTTATCTTAAGTTAACAAAGCTTATCTCGAGATAAGAAACTGAGCTGAACCCTAAACGGCCCTTCCCTTCTGTTATCTCGAGATAAGCTGTGTTAACCTAAGATAAGGCGTGTTATTTCAGGTTCAGCTTTGTTAACCCTCGATAAGGCTCGTTATTTCGGGTTCAGCTTTGTTATCTACAGTTAACGAAGCGTGATCTCCAGTTAACGGAGTGTTATTTGGAGATAAGGCTTCCTTATCTAGGGATAAGGAAAAGTGATACACTTGTGCTGATCGTGATAAAACCGGTCACGTTAAAGCCACAACTCCTTATAAAGAACTGTGTCTTGAATTTTGACAATATCGCAAGATATATTTTGCGATATTGGCAAACTCGGTCCAGTATCCCCAGTCAAAATTCCAGTTGATCCCAGTTGATCCCAGTTGAAAGTTGTTCCATTTTCCGTGACGAAACTAACTTGTTTAAACTGTTTGTAACTGTTTGTAACTGGTCTTAACTGAGTTCAACTGGTCAGTAAAAAAAAACCTAGTTGCAAAGTGTTCCATTTTCCGTCACGGAATCAATTGATTCAACTTGCTGGATATTCAACTGGGATCGACTGGATTTCAACTGGTTCCAGTTGAAACCAATTCAACTGGGATCAACTGGAATTTTGACCTGGGCTGGTATATAAATACAAATTTCTTAACTGGCTTTGTTAACTGTAATTACAAAAAAAATGATTTTTCGGTTGTTTTATCAGAACCTTGAATGCCAAAATATGGTATTTATTGCGTGCACTGTTAAAAAAAATTCCGTAAATTTTTCGGAAATTTCTGGCAGCAGAATTTCCAGACATTTTAGGGTAAATTTACAGAAATTTCTGTCAATTAACGGAGCTTTGACAGTAATTTTACAGAAATTTGTCTCATATTATGGAAAAAAATGTGTATTTTAACAGAATTTTTCCGTAATTTAAAATTACGGAACCAAAAAAAAGTCCGGAAATTTCGCTGCCAGAAATTTTTGAAATATTTCCGTAAATTAACATTTTTTATGTTTTTTGTTTTTATTTTTATTGTTTTCTAAAACAGAGTTTCTTAAAACACTAAGGAACCTCTGGTGTCTATATTCACATTCGGCCAACGGAATTCTTATGAAAAACCACACATAAGCCTCCATGTGCATGCTCAGCTATATGCAGAGAAAATAGTTACTCCTCTAAACAAAATATTGACTATACACATTTTCAATAAGTTTATAAGGAATAACTAGCATTTGTTTTGTTTCTCCACAAAATGTTCCATAAGATAACAAAACAGCAGATTGCGTAACTCTATCACCCCTTTAACAGGTGTGGCAGGAGATATAGTCCTCTGGGCTCACAGTCCGGGAACTATGGTGACTGAACAATAGGGCAATCGATTTAGTTCACTCTTCAAGCAACATTAGTTTCACGCTTGTCGTCTATAATATAAAATGCTGAAGAACTGCTCCTGATATCACTTGAAATATAGTACAACTATCAGTGCAGACGATAGCGTACTTGCACCTATAAGATTTTTTTTTTCAAAATCCTCTCGGGATTCTCAGTTTTGAGATGAGAAAGGATACAAATTTCAGAACTGATGCCAAACAATATTATAAACAAATTCTGTGTGTCAAAATGTTGGTTCCATGTGTCGAAATGTAATTATTGAAAAAAAATGTCACTGATGACGTCATATCAATTTTCTTAATTAATAAATTTATTTGAAAAAAAGATATAAAAAATCCGCACATGCATTTTGTTGGTAAGCTTTAAAACTCTATGTAGTGAAGATTGCAGCTTAAACAAAAAACTACCTTTTTAATGGTTAACCATCAATATTAGCACGGTATTGAATAGGGCTTTGCAATATGCATTGCTTCTACCATTAAAACCGCAAGTTTGTTTCCCACGGTACTTGATAGGGAGTACGTGCACGTGCCAGGCTCTCATATCAAGTAGAGAACACGATAGACATAAATCGGAACAAGCACATTTAAAGTTCCGAAACATTTCAACAGAGCGTGCGTATATTGTGCTTTGTATGAATCTAGCGTATGCGTATTTATCACCAGCACTTCACCGCATTAAGAGTAGTCTTTAAGAGACAATCTGAAATTATATTTTGATATTATTTAAAACAAATTAAACATATATAGGGTTACTGTTTATTCCGTTTTATTATAAATAGGACTCAGACCCTAGTAGTAATTACACTACTGATGTGTTCACACGTTCGCTTTATTGTTGTATTCGCGCATACGCTATGGGACAATATGCATGTTGGTCTACACTAACAACAATTGAATGCATGAATATAGTTAGTTCTAGAATTTATTAGTTTAACAAAAGAAAGGTTTTTTAAAGTTTAGATTGTGAATCGCCACTATCTTCGAAGCAAAATAGGTGTAACTTTTTGCAGTCGGCCATCCGCATTTTTTTCAAGTCGAATCGTAAACAGACGGTGCTAAATAATATCTGCGAGACCGGGGAATAGCACTGATGGTTAGCGAACGCCATGAAGACGGTGGTGAAAAGGTTTTTGTTTGTTTGTTGTTGTTGTTGTTGTTTTTTGTCTTTTTTCGACTAGATTCTACGCCAGATTTGATTGTTTCCTTTATCGCCTTGTTTACAAAAAGTAAGTAACGTCACAGGGCGGATTCTTATGATTAATTTTATTCCATGTTAAATTCTTGCCTCCTAGTCACCTGAATTTGTCTAACTCTCTTGTGACAAGAATTTCAATGCGTAATAGCGTTCGCGTTAGACATTTGTGGTTCTTATCAAGCTCCCAATTATGATTATAAAGAAGAATGCTGGCCACCATAGGATCAATTAAAATGTAATGTGTGTCGGTGGGTTAATCAAGTTTTATAAAATATAAATAAAGGGCAACTTACCAATCATTTCTATTGTCTTTTCAAATTCTTCTACTGATCCTGAAAGAACATGAGAAATTGTAACATAATAATAATAAAACCTGCTGTTTCATGTCCACCAAGCCTACGGCTTAATTTTCTGGGATTGTTTTCTTTTAGTTAATAATAATAATAGTGAGATTTATATATCGCCTTTAACACAATAGAGGAGGAGCTCGGACCCATGCCAAACATCATCGTTTACCCCTCACTACAGAAAAGGTTTGACACATTTGGCAGTTAGTATGGACCCTCTACATCAATGCTAGGTAGGTAGTACTCTCAAATTGTGGTATCACTTTTTCAATAGGGGCCAATTTAAGTTTACACAGGGGTCAATTTTTTAAAATGCTCCAATCATGTTGAAATGTATGCCATATAGTCCGTCTAGTCATAAGGATTCCAAAAACGCATAGTTTGTACCATCTATGACCTTAAATAAGACCCCTATGATATTCTGCTCCTGCTCTACAAGTAGACAAAGCGCTGCTGCCTATTATTATTACGCTGCATGCCTTCAGGAAATCGTCACAATCATTTCGCTTCATCTGGGCCGGCAGCTGACCAAGGGCACAATCCTATCAGCACTTAGATTGTAATATTCAATGAAATAGCTCCCTAGATTTTGCTTGGGTCGACGAGGTAATTGAGATTAAGTATCTCGCCCATAGCGGGGTCGAACTCACGTTTTATGATCATCAGTCCTGCGCTTTATCCGTTACGCCACACGTGATCTCACAATGTTAGTGAACCTTTATTTTAAATAATCGAGCTAGTACTCGAGCAAATGCAAAAACTGAAAGCAAAGAGAGACATTTAGTGTGCTAAACATCAGCGCATGCCTTGAAACTTACCCGAAGCAGCAATAACAATCGCATTGCCTTTGACATTTTTCACTTGAACGGTATCGCCCACTTTGGGTGGGTTGTTTCCCGCGATCCTGTCTCCTCTCACATCCGTGAAAGAGCCTTCCTCTGGCCATTCTACACGTATGTACCAACCTAAAAGGTAATAGCAATTTTGATACCATAAAATATATATATATATATATATATATATATATATATATATACACACACATATATGCACACATATATACATATATTTATATACATATATACATACATACATAGATTAACATGGTCTTCAGCAGTGATTTGAGTAAAACATTTAACACCAAGTTATTGTTACGGGTATTGTTAAACAATAGAAGGTGGGAGAATAATTGAATAATTGATTATAAAAAAAAATATCCCGGAGATTACAAAAGAAAATGCTGATGTTCAATTTCCAAATAAGAAAGTCAAGATAGCTGGTGTAAGACCATATTTTACTTTGGATCAGCGATATTTCATGGTTTTAACCTACAACGAAACTTGGGAGACAATGTGAAACCATAGGTTTTGTATTCCACTTGGAAATACAGTGCGATATTGAATTGTTCTAATTCCAATTTATTTAAGAAGACTCCAGCTTTATAGTTCTTCTCGTAATTTATTGACGCTGAGTATACTGTATTTGTGCAAAATAATTACCTTAGAGATGTAAAACAAAAAATCTCTCATTATGTTCATGAACTGAGGCATTGATATGGAGTGATTTTCAATAACTGACTCTTTATAATTGAACAATGGTAATTTAATTTGTTGAAGATATTTTACTTATAATTATATTACACAATAGGCCGTTTAGCTGTTTAGTGCGCTGTGATAGAGCGCTGGTCTCCCAATCCAGAGGTCGCCGGTGTAAAGAAACTGAGTGTCCCCCATGTAGTCCAGGCTATAGACCACGTGACCTTGTTATACCATATATATTAATGTTTTTCAATGTTTCCTAGACCAGTTTTTCCTGCTGAATCTGAATCCGATGGATGCCAGACGAAAAACCTTGAGCATTTTCGAGAAAACGCGAAAATTCCAAAATGGCCACCAAAACACTAAAAACTCATATTAATCAAAAGTGTATTTTTTGCATGTCAAGTCCAAAACACCCATTGTGATCAATTAACATGTTATGATTCTTATCCACACTAATTCTGAGATTCAATATGGCCGCAATCAACAAAGCATCTGATAGTTTGATATACTTTTTGATCGTTTGAAATGGTAAATGGCTATTTATAACAATGCTTAGCAATCAATATATAATTGAAGCAATTATGAATAGCTTAACAATTTGCTAATAGTTCAAACAAATAATAAACCATTCAAGATGACTCCCAAAATGGCAAAATCTTACTTAACGGCAGAGCTTACATGTTTGGGTATATCCACTAACTGCTTCAGAGCAATAACATAAGTCAAAGTGATTGATAGCTGCAAGATGGAATCCTAGATATGGTGTTCAATATGGCTGCAATTGTTAACCCAGGTAGTAAAGGTCAGTAATTCCTTCACGCTGTAGGCTCTATATATATATAATATATATATATATAGATATATATATATAATAGATATAATATAATATCTATATATATATATATATATATTTATATATGACGTACTGAGAAGAGTTATTACTCGAAACGTTGTACATTTGACTTTTGTCAAACCCAGCATGCGCGCACTCACCAGTGTCGGCACATTGCAAAGTATTTTATATATAATATTTTTAATGCTTTTTGGTTGTTTTTTTGTTATTTTGTTTCTATATATAATATAATACTAATATATAGTATATATATATGTATATATATATATATTGTGGTTTTTCAGTTGGATTTATCACTTCCAAAATCCCCAGTAAGGCTATCTTAAGTGCATTGCGTCGTTATTTCATCCAAATACCCAACATGGATGCCAAGGACGCCTAAAACCTACCAAAACAAAGAACATATCTCGACTGACTTGACTATTATGATCGGATTTCACCGCCTTAGTAATTGCCATTTCAAGCCATCTTGGGATACCCGTTTTGGATGGAATTCTTACATGTATCGTTCCTCTGATTACTTAATGATGTGTACATTGATTCTGATTGACTTACATGTCTATTAACACAAACATTGACAGTACTAGGTTAGACACAGCTATCCAATTATAGCCATCTTAGAGTATCGGAAGCCTTTGGATCCTAAAGACGGAATTTATTTATCACATTATAAAAAAATATGTCTTATGATTTTAAGTAATTTCTTACTGCAAAGCCAACAGAATGATAACAAATACCAACTGCCAGTCAAAAATAGATAACTGATCAAACACTTTATTGTATTGGCTGCCATATCGATTAATTGATTACGTGGTTACAGAATATATGTTAATTGGTTTACAATGAATGTTTAACAAGACAGGATGAAAATCACAACTTTTGACTTTGATGTGAATAAGAGATGAATGTTTTGGTGTTTTGTGTGCGCCATTTTGATTTTTTTGCCGTTTTTACAAAAAATGCCCTCAAGGTTTGCTCGTCTCTGGCATCCATCGGATCAGAATCAGCATAAAGAAACTTGGCTATAGAAACCGTTTGTGAAAACAATATCTAATAAAACAAGGTTGAATTAGTATCAATGAATCTGTAGCCTGGACTTTATGAGAGAGTGTCCGAGCACTACCATAGCAGCATGTACGGAATAGAACCTTGTATATATGAGGCCATTGGGGTACATTGCTGAAACAAACAAACAATACAGCACTCAAGGCGAGAACACATGGACAGATGGGTGGTAGGACCTTCAGTCACACGGTTTAGTTTAGACCACCGGCCTCGAATTAACTTTTCAGTCAATTCTTACAATACAAAGCAGTGTTTAGAAACTTGGAAACGTGGTGCAAATGCTCAACATGTTTAGCCTATAAGGTGTTTAGAGTATTAAACATGATATATTTCAAAATGTTTAGAAATGTGTTGCAAAATAGTCGAAAGATGGTTTAATAATTTGTAATCACGTTTCTGCGCCGATAATCCAGTAAATGTACGAGCGCTGTTTGGCCCATCTCATGTTGTTCTTGATAGGCCAATTTAAGAGAGTATTTTCAATAAGTCTATAATAGCCATTTATACTTTAAAACATCTTCATACTAAGTTGAACATTCTTGATCATTCATTGGCTTATGAAGATTTGTCAGGATTGGGGGGGGGCCACCGCGAAGCGGACCGCGTGGGGTGAAGCAGTGGCGTGCCCCTCGAAGGGGGACAATTCCACCCATTTTTTCTTGCCCCCAGTTTGCGCCCCGCCCATCCCCCCCCCAGCCAGAAGAAAATAACCGGATTTTTAACAAAACATCAGCGCTTTGGGGCAAAAAATACCAAATTTGGGCCAAATCTCGCAATTTTGTGCTAAAGTTGTTTAAAAATCTTAATAATTTGGAGTTTTTTGGCCCCAGAATTTCACTTTTGCCAAAATATTTTGAGGGTGCATGAATAGAGATAGAGAGAGCACCACAACACTTCATATTGGTTGATAAAAATTGGTCAATACTATTGTTGTCGTTTTTGGGACGATGTGTTGAAGGTTGATGGTAAAACATTGGGGCAACCGGCTTATCGTACAATATGCGTGTCGGTACACGCCACTGTGAGGGTGAAGCTTGATTGTGATGTTTTGGGTTAAAAGTGATATATGATATTGGGGGGGCCATGGGTATTTGATCCCCCCCCCCCCCCCAAATTATTGGGGTGCCCAGCCCCCCCCCCCCCCCCAGCCCGCCCCGCTTTGCGAAGCCTATGATTTTGTCACAAATCTAAAAATAACGGCAGACTGATTGTGATCATTTTTTCCTTTCTTACTTTCTCAAAGTACGACTATGCACGTATAACCTCAATAAACCGAGTATAGTACTAAATAATGGTAAATAGCTCCAGCATTCTTCGGTCGTAACCAGCAGGAATGCAATTATTTGTAATGTGTTCTTTTGGTGACGTAGAACAGAACCGCATTGTAGAAATCGTTGATTCAATATCAATGGATAGTATGCTTGTCAACAATTTTGACAAGCCCATGCTTTTATTTTCAAGTATGTGTGTATGGCTAATTCATGCAATATGCTGAAGTTGGAGTTGTGGCGGAACCACGGGGGAGATATCGAATTTAGCTTTTGCTGCTCTTGCAGACTTGATTGCTTGTATCGGCGCGGAAGTTCAGAAAATAATTGTTTCAAATGCTCTATAGATGGTACATGTTGGTTTAATTTGGCGATTCCTCTCCCTCTCGACGACGACCTGTGGTCAGGACTTTCAGTCCTTTGAACCGATTGTGTCCATAAATACGTCCTGGCGTTATCCCAGACACGGTTTCAAAACCTTAAAACTTCAGTTGTAAGGTTTAACGACTTACGCAGAGATTGCGAAAGAAATATTTTGGGGTGATGCATTGAAAAGATTCACTCAACGAAAGAAATCACCGGTAAAAGACTCAGTCTAAAGTTTAAGGTAATCGGATTTTTCGCTTTGTGCAGTAACATTTACATGTTTATGCCATTATACTGGTGTTTACCAAAATTCCAGCTAAGGAATGGTAATAACGATTTGTGCTTAGTTATTTCATGTGATTCGTATATAGACAAGCATTGTGTATATATAAACACACGATTTTTTCTCCGAGAAATCTCTGAGTAAGCCGTTAAGTTATTAATAACTAATGTTCATTCATATATGTGAAGACCTACTAGAAAAGTAAGAAATGAGGCTCTATTAAGTTTTTGCAATCACCTGCCCCACACACGGACTTGTTGTTCCGCCGCCCCGTTTCCATAATATTATTTGCTTACAATCACTACCGATTTACACTTTAATCCTTCTTATGTTTTTTATAGACAATATTTTATATAGTATCTGAGGACAATGTCATGAAATGTTAATCGGAAAGTACGAACTGGTTTGGTATCTCGTGATGCTTGCAAGCTTCCATTGTTCATTTCAATCACTCAACCAATCAGGCTCTTAGCTAGCCTGCGAAAGTTATTCCCAATTTTATTTATCTGATTTTTGCGTTTTCGTGTTATAACAAAATAGTGTTGGTCCTCACAGAGTTCACCTAGCTATTGTTCTACAATTTATGTCCGTTTACGGACTGAAAATACTAAATTCAGATTGCTTCCATTGACAGAGAAGATCGATACGCAACACGTAAGTCCAACCGTTCACCAGCTGATGGGATAAAAATCTATAAAACAAATTTAAAAATAAATAAAAAATTTTTGTTTATGGTTTTGGGTTTGGATAACGAAATGCCCCTAAAAAGGTGCAACGAGAGTTTCAATAACAGGTATCCCAGAAATTGGAACATTCTGTTGTTTGCACTGCATGGTGTAAACTTTCTATCAAAAATATCCCCATATGAAAGAATTAAGCTGTTTCTTTGGTACAAAAATTGTGAATTTTTCGCAATTCCATATATAGGAGCTTAGGCAATCAGCTTATGCTTTCTATTGAAATATAATCATATAAAAATCACCTTTTTTTGGGTGTTTTTTAATTTTACTTTTTTCTTTGGCCAAGTCAAAGGTCAGGGAATCTACTGATGTCTAATCATGACTTGAAATCTCCGTTGCACTTTTAAAGCAGCCATTTTTCGCCATGCGTCTTATATCAGTTGCGTTTCACGACCAGACACATTTAAAAACAAACTTTATATAGTCTGGCAAGCACATCATTTTCTCACAATTTATGTTTTAAACGGGCAATGCAAGACGAGCACTATTGTGGGCTTGTCACTATCACACTACCAGCAGAGGTCGCGAGCCTTGGCCTTAAAATCGCCTCACCCACCTATACTATAATGCCACAAAGCGCGTTTTTGCAATTCGCAAAGATCTTAACATTCGGTTGATACCGTGTGGTGTAAGGGGGGCACTGACATAGGGAAGTGGTACGGCCATGTGTGGCCCTTAAGACCACCATTTTGTGTCTAGCAGTTCCTAAGAAGACCCCGAAGCTCTGAGTTCTTAATCAGGAAAAATTTGCCTCAGAAGCTAAATTGTAGTTTAATTTTTAAAGACAGAATACGAACTTATTATTTAATTAAAGTATACATTTTAGGAATAAGGCCTACACTCAAAATGTTGAGTAAAAAAGGTCACAGCTCTTAATTAAGGATATGAAGTTTTCATCTTGATAGATTGGCCTTCACCCCAAAACCCCATCTGTAAAGTTTCGCGCCGATATTTCAAACCGTTTTGCTGTGATAGCTAAAAACGTGATTTTGTAAGCCCCATAGAGTACTGTGTAAAATTACTATTGGTCGACCAAAATGGGGCATATTTTCGCTCATAACTTCCAAACCAAATATCCTTTTGCCCTAGGATTTCTTCTGATACCAAAATATTGACCACTTCCGGTAAAATCTGGGGCTTCTGGGGACGAGGCTATTAACGATCGGGCCATGGACCTTTAATGTTGAGTCAAATCTTAGTCGAAGGTGAGTAAACCTTACACAAAGCTGAGTATATTTTACCCAAAAATGACTAAGATTTAGTCAACAATTACTCAACTTTTACTAAGATTTTACTCAACATTAAGAGCTGTGTCCTTTTTACTCAACATGAGTAAAATAATTTTTACAGCGTAAGTGTAAAGCATGCGATACAATAATAATGTTTAAACAAGCTGTTTTCTTATGCACTGAAAAAAATATTTGAGTATTTCATTAGGTTGTCTTGATGTGCCTTGAACTCACTAAATGCGTGTGCGTATAGGCCCTACGTTTAAAACATTTCTTCCTAAGATTATTTCAAGGTAGCTTTATGCCTCAAAATTTTAGGTAATACAGAGCATGTTATAAGTAATAACCATTAGAAATGGATAATTCTGTTATTTATTAGACTTCACTGAATCAAGTTAATACAACTTTTGCAAGCACTTTGATTCAACGGGCCAAATTTAAGATTTGTATAGTTAACGCAACGACTACACTAAAAGTATTTAGAAACGTGGTGCGAAAAACTGTTTAGGTATGAAACATGTCCAATTTCCAAACACTTTGAAATAAATGCCTAAACGCTTTGTGTCAAATGCATCAAAATTTTTAGACTTTAAACATGTTTTGCTACAAGGTGTTAAATATTGAAAAAAGGTTTTTTTTTTTTTTTTTTTTTAAGTGTTTTAAATAAGTGTTTTTAAATCAGTTTTTTTTTACTTTTTTAGTGTACACAACTACAAGTCGGCTCGGCTCTACTTGAATATTTTAGTTGCAGTTTAGGTGGAAGCATGCAGAAGGGAGTTCTTACTGTGAGTCGTGGATTAAATTAGGGAATTCACCCATTTCCTCTACTGGGGTAAATAATGATCGCTCCCTTATTACATATGTATTAACATGTTGAATAATAAAAGTATTCAATATGTTTTATTTTGAGAAGAAAAGAAAATGTTGAATTAAATAAACTTACGTTTAAAGTTGGATCTTTTGTCTCGAACCGGACGGCTATTTCCCTCCTTTTCATCTGACTCCATGGTACTTGAACGGTGATCTGAATCCATATCTTTCCAAAGTTAATGAAAAAGCGGCAATGCTATGACTGAAGGTTTGCAGATTGCACGGATACAGGAAATAAGGAGCATACAAACGATCTGGTTGCCAAGGTCTTCAAAACGACCGCGCTTGCATTCGAACGGTGAACTATGATCTCGCCTAAATCGTATGTGTTTTACCCACAATCCCAAGCTTAACGTTCTCAGCCAATAACGATCGCTTTACATTTTTCTCAGAGTGAAAGTAACCCTGCACCAATCAAAACTGTAGTACCGAACCCAATCACATTCTTCGACCGGGAATGATTAAGTGTCACGAGTATCAATTACTTTTTCGGTTTTCACTGTCACCATTAGTATACGATCTACATCTGTGTATCAGCTAAACGGCCAATTCTCAAACCAATCATCAGTGAAACTATATATATTTGTTTTCACATTATCTTTTTTGTGAGCTGGAGTCCCTCTTAACAAGTGATTTTGCTCAACATTTGTTCTCTATATCAGTATATATATATACCAATCGCGGTCGCTTGATCCTGGCGCCTAGTTAAATTGTTGTAGTTCATTGTTACCCTCTAATTAGTCGTTATTTCTACTGGCTACAGTATGCCACCAGTTCGATCAAGGTCGACTCAATACAGATCACTCAAAAAGATTCGCACAGAGAATGAGGACATTTTGCGCCGAATGACGAAGATTAAAAACTCCTTGCAAAGTGCGTCTTGCAAGGTAATGCCTGATACAGAGTGCTCATTCGCGGGCAGTTCTGAAACTGCAGAGTCTTCAGGACTTAGTCAGGAGGAAGCACTCCGTGTGATTTTTTCTATAATTACAAAACATGGACTGCAAAAATCAGTTTTGCCAGATTTGTTGGATCTTTTGCGATCACTTTGTGGTAGTGAAATAGCTGATGCTGAGTACCTGCAGTCGACGTATAAGCTTATGAAGGCTATGTCAGAAGAGAGAAGAAAGCATAGTGATATCGCCACAGACGTAGTTTTTCATCACTTCTGCGAGAAGTGTGAAAAACTATTTGGAGAAGAAGAGGTCTGCACCTTTTGTGGGCATTCCAAGTATAACGAGGATGGAAAACCGCGTTCTGTGTTCATGGAAATAAACCCTGCTACACAGATACAGGATTTCTTCAGAGGTAAGCATTGGCATATTTTAATAATTATAACACTAATGTACTGTAGCTTTCATACAGTAAGGCACATTTCATTTTATTAACCTTGCGTGTGTTCTTGGTATCATTTTAATTACACCCAAAATATACAGCGGTCACGGGTCCCAAGATAAATTCAATCCTCTAACGTATCTAAGTTGGTGTTACAATTTCAAAATTATTTTAAATTTTGAAATTTTGCGTTCATAGCATTTTATTCATAGCATTTTCTGCACATACTCTTCAAATTGCATCTTATTTCCTTCATTGGTTTTGAGAACAAAAACGATTACTTAAAGTACACCACAATTGAAGTCGCTCCAAAGTTCGATTAATTAACCCTCGTCTATGGAAGGGTAGGGTTGCATAATATCCTTTGTTTTCAAAACCAGTGAACCGTATCAGACAAAAATCGGACAGAATATATGAAAATAATTTGCCATTTAGAATCTGTTTCAAAAATTAAATAACATTATATAAACAACTGCAATTAAGGATTACATTTATTTTTGGTCACTCTGTATAGTGTTAGTGAGGCATCTTCATTTTAAGTATTCTGCGGGTTCGTAAACATGGTAAACAGCGATTATGAATCAAAACTTGCTAAAATAAGATGGGAAGTGCAGGATCATTCTGCACCGAGTTTTACACTCATATAATAAATCTACACATTTAAAAATACGGGGTCAACTAATTATATGCGCCTACTAAAATAGAATAATCCCATTTGAGGTAAAATGACTCTTTTCGTCGGGTCATATTTAACCCTAAAATGAGTAGTTTTAGCTCAATTGGAGTCATAATATTTTTAGTCGGTGCATATTTGGCCCCATATTTTTAAGTGTGTATAAGATTAAGATCTTCTGCACATCCATTTGTGGTGGTTTTTCGGGGTGGGGGGGGGGGCTCTAGCCGATCCCCCTCTGAAAACCAGTTGGAATTTTTTTTAACCAAAACTACTCTTCCGGTAATTGATGGGTACATCAACACGACCACAAGACAGAAACAAAATTGCAAATCTGTTTCACTATTCAAAATGGCGGTCCGAAACGGTTTTTAAATCGAAGCAAAAAAAAAAATCTCGCCAATGTGGAAAATTACAGGGGGTGGTAACCACCCCCTCCCCCTGTGTGTTGTTACAAAACATGGCTTACGAGTAGACGAGGGTTAATTGCTTCTGGCTATGTACGTTTTGACCGACTTTCAGAGTAACCACTCACCAATGCCTCATATGGGATGTGCATTCACCCATAGAATTTGCACGGTAATGTTTTAGCAAGGTCCACGGTGATATTGCCTATTTTCAGCACAAAATGTTTTTTGTTATCGTTTGCTTCTTTGTAACTGATTCCCTGTAACATTTCATAAGCAGATCGCCAAAATGCATCAGTAAATAGTATATAGGCAATTGGCGTGTTAACTCCCAAATTTCACACGTATGGATACTACCACCTAAAGCTTTACAGCGACTCGATGTTAAAATTTTAATACCCCAATTTTTTTTCAGAGTACGACGGTCCCCTATGACCGTTTGGTCACATGTTCAAAATACAATATTTTGACGGTATTCCCAAATCAGCCACTCTCTCTTTGAACTCTTTTCGTCGGTATCTTGATGTAAATTAAACTGTTATTTTTTCTACAGTGTCCCCTCCATACTAAACACTCAACCATGTACCCACATCCAGCACCGCCTGATTTCAAACGACCCAATACCGCGGCGTTTAGTAGCACAAGAGCTAATTGATACCCACTTTTGAATACAGGTGGACCACGAGGGATGAGTAGCTATACATGTCTTTCAAGCTAGGGGCATAAATGATTTACAACATGATCTTGCAGCTCTTAGAAAGTAAATAGCAAATAGTGAGACTCCCACACATTTTTTTTTTTTGACACAGTCCCCTTCTGGAGAGGAGCATTTGTATCGTTATCCACGATCAATAACATCTGGATACATGATTTACGTGTTCACACAGGCGCTATATATAGAGCAAGTTTGTTTTGGGTAATCATGCTGTCTGAATACTTGCTAATTATTCAACAAGACGGTTGCAAATTCAACATGGTAGGAGGCAAAATAACGTACAATTTCAATTGTAGTATTTTTGAAACTAGAATTACAATTTGCATATTTTTGAGCTTGTAGTTTATTTGCTTGATGACATTGTAGAGCTATTTTTTTCGTATGATTGGCGGGAAAAGCGATGTCCGCTGTTTTCAACCAATATTGCATTTTTTTTCCGATGTCGGAAGTTTGACGATATGATAGGTTGCATTAATTTGTGACACCTGTTCGATGATTAGCTACTATAATGAACGAAGGCCAAACACCATACAAAGAAGGCCCTGGTGCAAAGTCGTCTTTTATTATCCGTATCTTTTACTGTACATATCGATCGTGTCGTTAGTGCTATATATATATATACATAGGTCATAGCTTTACCTATGACCTAATGGCCAATTGAAATTGTTCACTCTCCGAAAAAGAGTGGTTTCTCACTCTTCCATCCTCAGCAACGTCCAATATAATGGTTTGAACCAAAATATTCATACTCTAGAATAACCAATTAAAATAATCATTGCAAAATATAAGAGCCAAATTTATACCAACTTTGTATTTTTCTTCAGAAACTTCAAATTCACTTTGGTTTTTCCCCATAGAACTTACAAGTTAAGAAGCACATCAGGGACAAACTTAAAATTGATGCTATCAGCCTTCAAAGGGTTACTTTGGATGTAAGTCTGACCTCAGAGGTTTTCGAATACTTATTTTTTGCGTAATCGTGAAAAATAGTCAACAGAACTAAAGATAATACCCTAAATGCACATTCGAATTTCAAGATGTATCGGATTTTTTCGTTTTGAATTCATTAACATTTAGTGTAAGTATTTAACGTCCGCATAGGATACTGTGTATAACAAAAATTCCGGATCCGGGAATTTATACAAATTTGTTATTTTCTAAGAATGAATTCGATTTAAAGCTTAGCAATTTCACACAGTGATTATTTCTGGACAAGCATTATTACATGCAAAAACACGATTTTTTTGGAATGAGGGCGCCCTCCTCTTGAAATCTCGGAGTCATCCTTTTAATTATAGTAATTTATTGCCTCCTAAGGTTATATCTAGCAAATGAAATCCCAAATTTAATTACTTTAATTTTTTTAATTAGCAAAATATCTTGAATTTTCACTTCCGTTGTGCCGGGGGGGGGGTCCTCGGGACCCAACTAATTATTCTATGAAGCCGTGGGCGTTTAGATTTTTTTAGTATCAGATAGCGTATTCATAATAGCAAACAACTCCTTGAAAATTGATTGCGAACCGGCCGAGAAATCGCCAACAAATCAAATTTTGGGTACTATGGACCCCCCCCCCCCCTTGGGCACTATTTAATCAGGCTGCGATACAACTTGCTGTTTTTGTTTTTTTTACTATTTCCATTAATTTAATTTTTTCGACAAATCCTTCTTGAAGGATCAAGTATATGTTTTCCAACAGGATCCACATAGAGATGATATATCTACATAATATGACGGAGAGAGATACAAGGCGCTATTTCAAATGGAGGATTCCTGAGCCATAAAAACAACCTGTCATTGGTAATGGCATACGTATGGGGTGTCCATCTTTAAAAGTTTCAAATATGCACGCGTGGCCCAGTGGCAATCCCACGTATGTGAGCTTCCGCCATATACGGTAAGATACAATGTACAAAGTTTCAATATCAATGTGGTGATAAGTGGACTTGGTTTGGAGGCTGAGTGCCATAATTCCCCCCAAACCCCCCCACCCCCCCCCCCCCCCAACACCACACACACCCCTCACACACACCCCCACAGAGCCGCCACATAATGGGATTTTATTATTATAAAAAATTACTCTGAATGCTCTCAAACAAACACGGTAGTTACCTATTTGTGCATCCTTCATTCTCTGGCTGGCTATCCACACTATTTTGAAAGTTTAGTTTTTTTCATCTTTGTATTCCAATACTAAAACTCAAGGCCAGATGCCCAAAGTTAAACAATGATAAAGATGAACTCATTTTAATAAGAGACCTCTGCGAAAAGCGTTAATAATTAAATAAATGACCAAATACCAACTTTGTCCTCAAGTTTTCAAACCTTCCCCACACATTTATTTCTATTGTACAAGTATATACTAACGTTCTTATGCTGATTAATAATGAAACCAAGTTATAATACTTAAAATATAATCTTCTTCAAAAGTCAGTAATTAAATGATTTTTTAAAAATTTTTGTCCCCACCTGTACTGCATATTAATTTTAATATCATTTTAATCATTTATCTGATACCGCAGTTTTCAAAGAAGTACGTCTTTACTGCATGGTCTTGGTTTGGAGAACACAAACCGACAATGACAAACATTTTCTAAGCGCCCCCATCATTGCCACCTGAATAAACTTTCGTAGTGAAGGTGAACATAATTCTTTTACTTTTTTGTGCTCTAAACTACTTGAAAACTGCTTGGCACCCGAGAACGATCGTTCTTTCAAAATCACCTTTCTCTTCCTTTTCTCTTTTTCCAATTCCTTTAAGCGCATTTGTTGAATGCGTTTAAATCTTATTATATTTTATCCTTTCATAGTCGCATTGAGATATACTAGTGACTGCTGTTATGCACGACTCAGGTCCGGAAAACTTGAGCCTTATTTTGTGGTTGATATAACTAACTGAAACACTAACCAGGACCGGCCGGGTCGTTTTGCCGGCCGACTGCCCAAATGCAAGCAAAGCAAATCTATTTGTATTTTAACGGCCCAGATGCAACGAGAGGCCAAAGCTTGCGTTTAATTGCATCTCGGCCTGTTTTTTCCCGGCACAAGGAATTAAATTAGTAGCACGAAAGTCAATAACGGCCCAGATGCAACGAACAACATCGCGCCATTTTCCCGGAAGACCGGCCAGATGCAACGAAACACATCGAGCCATTTTCCCGGAAGACGGCCCAAAGCAACGAAACCCATCGCGCCATTTACCGGAAAGACGGCCAGGTGCAACGAAAAACATCGCGTGAAAATGCAATAGAAAACATGGGTAAATAAATAAATAATCATAAATAATAAATAAATAAATAAATAAATAAATAAATAAATAAATAACACACTGATCTGAATGAAATTTGTAGCTTATAGTTCGCCAGTCGTGAGGGCGTATTACGCTACATCATAGGTCGTGCGTGGCGCTATTATGCGACGTCATGCTCCAGTTTACGTAATGAATACGGTTATGCAGATTAAACCCAATAGCCTATCGAAAATGGTGGGCGCTATCACCATCGAAATCGAAAGTGTTATGGCATTTGTACTATGAAAAGCATTGCGCCTTCTGCGGGCAAGACGGCCCCAAATGCAGCGAAAAAGCAATAGCTTCCTTTCCGTCAATACGGCCCAGATGCAATCAAACGCATCGCGTCATTCTCCGGGAAGACGGCCAGATGCAATCAAACGCAGCGCGTCATTCTCCGGGAAGACGGCCCAGATGCAACGAAACGCATCGCGTCATTCTCCGGGAAGACGTCCCAAATGCAATGATAAACGCAATGAGAGTCATTTGCGCGACCAAAACAAGTTGTTGACGGCCCAGAGCAACGAAACGCATTTTCCGACCGGTACCAGTTTTCGTTGCCTTTCGTTACCTCTCGGCCGCGTTAGGGTTTTCAATAATGAATCTGAATATATCATTAATTTTATATCGATTCCAGGGAGTTACAGCCACTTCTTTAGTGAGGGCAAAGAGACCTGCCGGCCAGCTGCCGCTCCAGTCCATGCGAATTTTAAAGGATTTATGGGTTTGTGGTAACTAAGAGTGAAAACATATTGTGTAGATTGCTGTTACTTTGAGCTCTTAAGAATAAGACACTAATCAGTCTATGAATATGACAATTATTTCAAACTAAACAGGGGACTCTTTTACACCGCAAACTCTCAACGCAGGGGAGGGCGGCCACAAAATCCCATTTCAGACGTGGCCATTGGTTTAACACGTAAAAGCGAAATCTTGACGAAAAATCTGAATTTTTTATTGTTGTCAAGGGAATATTTCTTATTCCAAAAACCGTGAGTTGAAGAATCAACTCCTGGAAGGGTTATTTCTAATTTTTTTTTTTGTCTGAATAACGACGAGGACGAGGTTTGTGGTTTGTGCTCCGTATTACTGTAATTTCTTTTGGACAGTTTTGTGGTTTGCTGTAATGAATGAGGCTTGGCCGCCACCGCCTGTCCCAACGTACCCATGTAAAAGCAGTTTTAGTGAAGATGTGTGTCTGTGCTGTTGTTGATAAATGCAATTTATTTTGTGCTTTTAGGTATTGAAGTCACCCCATACAGCGCATCTCAGGTTGCAATCTGTAAGGTAATTCCACTGGCAGCGACAATGGATCTTCCAGCAGCTGCAGCAGTGAAGGAACTTCATCAGTGGAACGGGAGGCATGGCTGCACTATGTGCGAAGAGGAGGGTGTCAGCGTCACCACCGGGAAACGGGGAGGACATTGTCGGGCATATACATATCCAGCAGAACAACCAGTGAATAGGACTGATGAACGAATGCTTTCTCAGGTTGAAGAAAATTTACAGAGTGGAAATGTGGTATGTGATAAACGGTAGTGTTTCGTGATTACTATATCAGAACTGAGTTTGTCTATTAAAATTGGTATTTTTTTTCAGCAAACGAAACCAAAATTGATTTTTAGCTTAGTTAAAATTAAGAGAAACATTGAGTATAAAATTGCTGAAAGTAAAGAAAATTGAACCATCACTTAAAAAGTGGATTCTTCATCTTGAAGCCTCCTGTCATGTTTTAATCTTCGCCCTAATTTATTGTTTGAATATTCTACATGGCACCTTTTGATCAACATGCTAATCTGTGTGTGAGTTTAGTGTTTGTTCTAAAACGGGTGTTTGTTTTATCTAGACCAACTTTGCTTGGGCAGATTTCTTTTTTGATGGTAGTTCTTTTGGGGCATTTCATTTGTTTGCTTCCATGTTTTCAAGTCTAAGTTTATTTAATTTATAAAAAAATCATTTGTATATATTTTTAATTGCCTCGCGGTTCTACTACTTTTTGGTAGTGGCTTTAATTCACATGCCAATGTTATTTCAATAGATAGCTAATTCAGAATATCACAATGGCACATTTTGAATACTTTTTCGGCTATTTTCTGTCTCATTTGTCAATTTAAATCAGTCCGAGGCGCTAAAAGTATTATTTTAGTCTTTGGGTAATTTGATTTGGCCACATTCACGGGTAACATCTAAGACCTATTTCCAAGATACGTATTACATTCACATATGTGACTGTTGACTAACATCTTAAAAGGTACTAGAAGCACACACACTAATTTAATGTCAATACGTCAGTATGACATGTATGAATACACTTCTATACTGTAGGGGCATTCCACTGTTACCCAGTTGCTTGATGTTTTTCATGAAATTAAAGTAGCCTTGGACAACGCTGGAAAGGTCCATATGGTTTATCTTGATTTTTCCAAAGCTTTCGATAGCGTTTCACATAAATTACATTTATACAAACTCCGTTCTTTTGGTTTTCATTTCAGTCTTCAGTTTGAAGCTACAAATCGTTGTGAACGTGTTGTCGTGGATGACATTAAGCTTCCGGGGTTCCAGAGTGCTCGATCCTTAGACCCCTACCGTTTTTATACATAAACGACCTGCCCAGCGTTTCCCAATATTCCAATATTGCTTCATTTGCCGATGATGCAAAATGCTATCAATACAAATACACGCAGATTGCGAGCAGCTTCAGTCAGATTTAAATGGTTTGGTCAATATTGAATCATTACCTGGGGGCTAAATTTTCACTCTTCAAATGCCACTGGTCATTTCCTTGACAAGATGAAGAAATCCTATCTATGAATATGAATGGCATATGAGTCAAATTGATTCTATCAAAGATTGGGCGTAGACATATCTGCTAAACTTGTATGAGATACTCATATCAACAGAGTTGTCAAAATGCAATCGTAAGATGGGCCTTATCATGCATACTGTAGGGTCCAAAGCCCCAATAAAGTTACCAAAACTTTCATAATTCCATGATCAGGAGTGATCTTTTAGTATGGTAGCTGTCTTAGGAGTGGTACATCTAAACATAACATCCAGATGTTGGAGGGGCCCAAAGACGTGCTATCAAATTCATACTGATCAGGATTATAAGGAGAGGCTTACTAACATGACTCAGTTGGGCTTATTCCATCACACTCAGTAGATGTAATGAGGGTACTATGATGTTAATATTAATAAATATGCTGACTTCAGCCAAAGGAATGGGCAGGACCATCCCTCTACAAGATTCTCTTCCGGTTTATTTAAACTAAAAATTCAGCACTGTAAAACTGAAGCCCATACGGCCTTTTATTTTAAACGCATAATGTGTTTATATTTAACGTACATATCACGTGTTTGAAACTATATCATATTGTATTTAAAAAATAATTCTGTCTTGTAATTGGATCTGGAAAACACAGCATTTTTATGATACAATTCAAACAAATTAGGACTCGCCGAAATACACAAACTATGTTAGAAAGTATTTTTATAGTTGACCCCAAAAAAAGAACATTTCATTTGCGCCGGATTTAGCCAAAATGCAAATACATAATCGGCCACTTTTAACAGGTGGTATATTATATACCGTATTTCACGTGGTCGAAATTCACTATCTTGTGGATATTTAAGAGACGTAGTGCATCAGGTCCTGTCATGTAATATGTTGAAAAAAATGAAGAATATTGATACGTCGAGAGCAAGCGAAATGTTACGAGAACCTTTTTACACCATTTTTAGTGTCAAACGGAACAAGAATTACAGGTATTAGTTCATTATTATATTCCCGAGTTACTGACGACTTTCTTTCAGAAAAAGCGGATATGTAAGGTCATGAAACAGAAAAATTAAATCCAAATACAACAGCATACAATAAAAAAAAAAAATAAAAATTTAGTTGTATTTATAATGGTGTCAGTCAAATTTCACCTGTTTTACCATTTGTTTTAACAATTTTCTTATTTCCTGTGTAGCCACAGGGCGTAAAGGGAATTCCACTCTGTTCCAACTTGATGGTTTCGGGGTGGCAGAGTCTGTTATGATTGACTATCTTCATGGAGTATGCCTTGGCGCCCCCCCCCATGATGAAAAGAGTTCTCAAAGCAGGCTCAGAAAAAGGGGGAAGACTTTTACATAGGAAATGTTACAGAAATTATTAATGAGCGGCTTGCTGCAATTAAAACACCTGCGCAGATCCACAAGAACACCGAGGAGTTTGGAGAATATGGACATACAAAAGGTCAGTAAATGAAGAGTGATTGAGCGAGCACATCACATTTATGTTTTAGTCATTATTTTTCGCCAATTTAGGCAAGTTTAATATTATTGATTCTATCCCTCTAAATGTAGACCGAGTGGAAAGAGTGGAAGAGTGAAATGAAGGATAACACCTTTGACGTGGTAAAATTTTACTCTGAAATGAGCTGAAAGTGAATGTTTCAATCTAAAAAGAGTGTGATATTTCAACAAAAAGTCAACTTTCACACCTTTCACAGATGTGTTTCACTCAAAAAACGTGTTGTCCTCATTTAACTCCCTGAGTGAGTGGAAATTCACACTTCAACATTTAGGTATTTCAATATTTCTCATTCTAAAGTATACATCCCAATACACGCTGACGGAGAGAGAGAAGAGAGAGAGAGGGTGAGGCGAGAGATAGAGAGATAGGGGGAGGGGGAGAGAGGGGGAGAGGGGAAGGGAGAGGGAGACGGGCGAGAGAGAGAGGCGTAGGGGAGAGGGGGGAACGACTGGAGAGCAGAGGATTGGTGAGCGAGGGAAGGGAGAGGGAGAGAGAAAGAGGGAGAGAGACGTGGAAAGGAGGGGGAATGGGGTGGGCAGGGGAGGGTAAAGAGGTGCATGAGAGGGGAAAGAGATGGAGAGAAAGGAGGCGGAGAGAGAAAAAATGAAGGGAGAGAGAGAGGGGGGGGAGGGGGGGAGGGGGAATTGCTATGAATGTTCACTAAGCAGGCTAAGGCTTCAGTAATAACCATCGATGTAAATCAGTAAAAAAAGGCTTTAGAAGTCCTTGACCTTTTTATGTTAATGCGCATCTGAATTGGGTTACTAAACTATCAGCAAGTAACGTTGCGGTTGGCATGGCGCGGAGGCTCCCTGACATAGAAAATGCCTTGAAACACCGTAATCCCAAGGGAATAGTCTGCGCTTCGCGCTGGGAGTGGGAAACCCCTCCCGCGCCCACCCCGTCGAGTCATTACGAATATGAATATGAGCTAATATGATAGTTCAAATAAAACCTTACACATGAAAATGTATTTACTTTTTTAGATTGTTGATCGTTGGCTATAAGCATTTTGTAAAGCGCTATTTGTGAATCCACTCGCAACTCTTCCAAATCCTGTTCTATCAAATTGCATCGAGAAAATGTGTTTCCCAAAGCAACATTATAGGTTCCATGTTTTTTTGCCAAACGGTATGTGAAACCCGCTCCCGACACCACCTCCCGCGCCACATTTTACCTAGCATCCGTGACACTTTACATATGATTAAATCAAACAAAATGTAAACCATCAAATATGGTTACTTTTAAGACCGTTGATCTTACTCAATCAGATAAGTGAACCATTTTCTAATTTCAAATGTGAATTACATTACATGCGAAATGTGGATTGGGACAGCAAACATAATTGCAAACAAACCTTACACATATATTTTAAGACGTTTGATACTAGCATTAAAGTTTAACTTTACAAACTTCGAATTGTTTCTATTAAATTTCATAAGAAAATGTGTTTCAGGAAGAAAACATTGCTAGGGTTCCTCTCTTCGCGTATATAGCCACCTCCCACATGTCCTACCACTTAAAATATGAATTTACATACACCATTACACATATTAGACAAAAGTATTGCAACATGAAGGAAACAAGATTTCATGATCACAAAATTATTTCAAATTGTACCATCGGTACTTAACCACATTTGACGCATTGAATGCCAAAGTTGTGTTTTTCAAACAGATGTTATTCCCCAGAATGCTAGAGTGTGAGAAACATTTGATTTGATTGTCATGTCCCCTAAATATGGCAGATTAAAAGAGCTGGCGAAAGATAACTTGCCGATTGCACCCCAGAAGGAATACAGACACAGGAACGCCACAAATGACTCCAAAATAGCCGTTAATTGAATTGTAAGGGTTTTTAGGGTTTACTCTAAATGTTTACGCAAGAAAAGTGTAGTGCTTGTGTGGAACGACGACGGATCGTATTTAAATTACTTTTGCTTATATAAATGCCTTCACAACCAAGGACCAACATATTTATTGAATTCTTTAACTCCGATCTTCCAATGATTATCTTCGTCTTGAATACCCTATAGAGTTTTAGCTGGTGATAGAACCTTCACAGTATCTGTATCAAAGAATGGAATAAGCTTCCTGTATTTATTAGACAATCTTCATCTGCTGCTATTTAAAAAAAATCCCTAAAAACTTATTTGTTTCCATAATCAGTTTATCAGTTTGTGTATGATGCACCTTTCAAATGTTGTTTTTTAATGGTGCAAATGCTCATTGTATTGTATTAATTGTTGTCCTTTATTCTTTTTTCAGTGTTGCCTTGTGTGGTAACACCCATAGTTGTTTGTCCTTGTTGTCATTGCTCTAGTTCGGTGTTTTATTGCAATGACCCTTGCAATGTATGTGTGTATGTATGTATGTATGTATGTATGTATGTATGTATGTACGTACGTACGTATGTATGTATGTATGTATGTATGTATGTATGTATGTATGTATGTATGTATGTATGTATGTATGTATGTATGTATGTAGTGTGTTTTTGTGAATGCTTGATGATGATACCCCTTGTCATGTCAATGAGAAGTGGCCTGGGACACAGGCTACCCGTCATGCATATGAGGTACCACTTTCGCTGACATGAAATCTTTAATACACGTACTCTCATGATTATAACCCGTGTACATTGAAGTTCAGTGAGCAATGAGACACGTCTCATAGACATTTTAAGAAACCTACTAATTAAGACATTACAGACGAACCAGATACATAAACTCCTCTTACAATGTTTTAGCTTAGGTACACGTACGCAAATAATTATTTTGACAAGCATAGTGTACGCCTTTATCATGAATATGATGTTATAAAACATGTTTTGATTGCTATTTATCCGGTTTTGTTTAATACTTCAGCATCAGAATATCGTAATTGGCTGTTGTATTATGGGCTCTACGTAACAGATGGAATACTACCAGACGAATACAGGGTGCACTTTGCTATGCTGTCCAGAGCAATGTGCATCCTCCTGTCTGACAGCATAAGCAAGAACGCGCTTAGCGAGCCAAAGACTTACTGAAAGTGGTATTTCCTACTTTACTCATACTATGGTATGTTTCTGTCACCTTCTTTTCTTTTCAATAAAAAAAAAAAAAAAACTTTAACCCCGTCTACCAACCTTTTTTGTAACACGGTTTACCAAGGGGGGGGGGGTTACCACCCCCTCGAACTTGTTATAAGACACCCGATGCTTATGAATTTTGATATCAATTGGGATAGGTATTGGGTCCCCCTCCTCTTTCCATTGATACCAATAAGTACCAACATACCTAGTATGGCGTCCACAATGACGTCATCAATTCCGCGATCGGCAAAATGGCATTTTCCACATAAAATAGCGAAAATTACAATTTTGCTCTAAAAATCGTATGAATTCGATTTTCATGCGGTTTTCAGTCTCTTAATGTTGGCATTGGCTAGGTTGTACATAAAGACAGAGTTGTGAGAGCCATACAGTGCATACTATTTTCAAAATGCACCATAAATATCCTTGAGTGGCAACCACCCCCCTACCTTCGACTTAGACGGCAGTACCCTAACCCCGGTGAAGGTGCTACTCACATTTTTTTCACTAAAATGCGGAAAGGATGAGAGAACTATTACCTATAAGCTTTTGCGAACGTTTTGGCATTTAGCGCACAGGAGCTAATTTCACATGGGGGTACCACCCCCCTGGTAAGACGAGGGTATAGAGGAATGCATAAGGGTATTTATACGGGATTGGTTTAATGTACGAGCACTACCATGAAAGCCTCATAATCGGCAAACAAAATGTTCGGAGAGGAAAAACCAGGTAGTCCGATGCAAATTTGAAGAGTGACCGATGGCCCACTGGTTAGGGCATCTGCCAGACTATAACTAAACTAAGGAGGTTCGTTGCGAAGTAGATAGACCGTGTAAGATTGATATTCAATCACTAGTATAGTCTTTGTCACTGGTGTCCTAAATCCCTATCGTAAAGCATGACCGGTGCCAGAAAGACTACATTGTGACCCAACGAAAAGTGGACCCAGTTTGACCGCCATTTTGACACTACTTCCAGAAGATAATTTTCGGTTTTTTTGTAATATTAGTTAAAGTCTATCATGGTGGTAATGTGACCGTGAGATTTTTTAAAAAAAATGCGACATAAGTATACTGGTCTTATTTTAATTTTAAAAAATCATGGCGGCATTTATTATACCTTCTAGAATAGTACAAAATGGCATGCAAATGGGTTTACTTTTTATAGGGTCACCTGTACTCTCGCTATCCGCGGGATCTTACACGACCCTAATAGTCATTTGACTTAATTATAGGCTAACGATCCATGAAAACGCCGTTTCTTCAGATCCATTACAAATATGCGCGACAGGCATATGAAATGCGTGTGAACATGGTCAAATAAAGATAAACTTTATACACTTTGTAGCACTTCAAACACTTTGTAGTAAAACTAAATCAATTCAAATTATCATGTTATGAACCCGACTTCTATGACCATACTAAGTATTTAAATTGCAGGTGCTGACGAGTGCACAGTTATGCGCACATTCGGGATGCATCTAGGCGATGCGTGAGCTCTGTGGGCCATTATGGGCTTTCAGTTGTTTCTTTTTCGAGACATTTGTGAGATCTGCAAATTGTGCAGACACAGGAATCACCCAACCAGGTAGGTGTTTTTAGCTTCACTCAAGATTCAAGTTTATTTATCATATATCATCATAATAACGTGTACAATCGTGCCAAATGCCAAAGATAATTTTGTATACAAAATGAGAGACATTAATTTATAATATCAAAATCAAATATATGTTTAATTTAACGAAGACTAACTAAAATCATATCGTCGTGGTCCGACATACTGTAGAATCTAATTTGTTGGTCAAATTGAGATAATAGTGATTCTGGTTGCATTTGCAAGTGCCACGACCCCACGGGATTCGAACCCGGGAATTTGTGGGTAAATTTGCGCCAGAGGCAGCACCCTACGCTAGGGCCCGCTGATCCCACTTAGCCGTGGTTAGCTACTCGACTGGTTAAAATGTTTAACTGCGGTTTTTTAAACTGTGCGTTTAGTTAACCACAGTTTAGGCCTAACCACCGTTTATTTTAAACATCGGTTGGAATACGGCCCTAAGTGTTTAATTTCTAAACACAAAAGTGTTTAATGGCTAAAATAACCCTATAAACACCACCTTGCCTTCACTTTCTCAGCACTGTTTTAGAGTGTATGATACCAAATTCAAGGTCTGTATTCCTGCCCAGATGGCTTCATCCCTCATCGCGTTGGGATCAGCCGTATCTTTCATATGCCCCGATAGATGTTTGTTTGCATTAAAAGGAGAGGAAAATGTCAATTGACAATACATTAAAAATTTGCACCAAAAAGGGGGTTTTAGCAATCGGGGGAAAACTGAACCTGATGGGTGTTGTAACCCCGCCCCCCCCCCCCCCCATTTCATTCTATTGAATATTTTTTCCATGCCATTGTGTCCCTTTAATTGTATCATGCGAATGATATATCTTCAATTATGCTGGCTCAACTAATATTTGTTGTTTTTTTTCTTTCCAGATTTATCGGGAATACGAACGAGACAGTTTCTTAACAGAACAGGAGAAGTCAGCACAAATCCAGTTGTGAATAAACTGATTAAGAACGACAAAAGGTCAGTGTCACATTAGAAGTCCTACATTATTCTGATTGGATTTGAATTATTAGACATTGCCTAACTAGAAATACATGCCATAAATAATATCTCATTTTTCGAAGAGCGCCCAAATTTTCTTTAAAAAAAGTGGGAGTTTGTACGGGCACGTTTATGCCGTGGTTAATTGACTAGTGAACTATACGAGGGAGGTTTAACGAGTTCCCACAACATAAAACTATGAGGAGTTAGGACTTATCCACCAACAGATTTTCAAAGCACATCCTCACCTTTGTCCACACACTTTAATTAGAAGACACTGGATCTACTATCTGAAGGTTGTTTTAACACTTATGTGCCTAAAGGGGGAGTCCATGGTACCCAAGATTTGTTTTTTGCTGATTTCTCACTCGGTGTGAAAACGATTTTTGAACTCTATTTTTTTTAATTGTCTAACTTACAGATGCTTCTTTCTATAAAAAATACTAAAATCTATTTCCCGTTAACTTGAGATAATTAATTTGGGTCCCTAGGAACGCCCTTAGGCACCAACATGAGTGTGATTTTTAAAATATATTAGCAAACACTGTTGCCAGAATTCTGCTTATATAATATTCATATACATGAATCAAAATTAATTATACAGTGTGTCCCCAAAAAAATGCAACACTTGGTGTCAGCTGCAATAAGTTTTTAACAAAAACACATGGTTACTTTTACTTTAGTGTAATGTAAGATGGCAATGTTAGCTAACGTCCCTGAAAACATAGTGATAGAATCAATAGTTTTTAATATATGACCCCAACACTCAAGTAACCCGCAGGACCCATTTTACAAAAATGAGGACCTGGTAAACATATGACTGGCAATGAAGGACAGAATGGCAAATACGATATTAACAATATTGATTGCAATCAACATTTACTTGCCCAAATTTCGGTCTTACCTTGGTGCAAGATATTCATGAGTTAGAGTAGAGTAAAGACTCTTTTACGGAATAAAGCTGTACAATCCTTGTAATCCTTTGATCCTCTTATAGAAGATGTCATGCTAGACTAATTTCATGAGGTCTTACATAGAGGATGAACCCAAATTTCTTGCAGAACAACTTCTACTGGATCAAATAACTGCATTTACATAATTATTATTTAACTAATAGTGATAAAACATTAATTTAATTGTGATAAAATACGTTTTCAAGACGATATAAAACTATGACTAAGTCATAGGATAACTCCACATTACATAAAATGATAAATGCGTTGGGCTGCAACTTGCTTGTTACTGAAAATAATGTTACATTCTTAACTTTATGAAAGTAAAACATATGTTTTTAACCAAAACAACTCAATAATAATATCAGTATATTCATTCTGTCATTTAATTTAGGGTTAAGATAACTCTTTGTGTGCCATCACAAAATGATGAATGATTAGCTCCAATCCAATGCTGTCTAATTTGGACAATACAAAGAGTTTGTTGATCATATATTCCTATTTTCATCTTTTTAAGTGTGTTAAAATGCATGTTTATTAGGTGTTATTACCGATGGAAACATTCATATGTTAATATCTGTTGTAGTACCTGTCTTTTATTAAAAAAAAGGAAATGGTGGTTGGGCTTAGAGATTCATATTGATGGTTCTGGGCGCAAAACGTAAAATGCAGTATTTGTAGTTGATAGCGCCTCAATTTGATTATTACTTGATTTGTTGGTCATATCTTAAAAAATATTGACTCTACCTTTATGAACTTTTCAGGGACGTTAGCTAACCGTCTCATCTTACCTTACAACAAAGAATAAGTAGTCACGTGCTTTTGTTCAAAACTTATGGCGCCCGTCACCAATTGTGGCGTTTTTTTAGGGGGGGGGGGGTACACGGTATCACCAGAAAAGATAATTAGCCCTTTATGTGTTGAAAAGAAGTATATGCTGTAGAAGCAGGGTCGTGGAAACATCTTGTTCTATTTTTTGAGCAAATTTGACTCATTTCGAAAACAATGATTTGCCCCTAATTTCCAGACGATAAAGCAGAAGTTATTTTACTGCACCTTTGGCTAATGACCCCTCAAAGGTGGTATGAGTTTCATTTGAAAATTTCCTTGGGAAAGTGGTTTTCATGGGGGGGGGGGCATTGGAACGCCCTTAGGCACCAATGTGGATGAAAGGCACGCGTCATTGCGTGATCCTAACATCTCATTTTCTATGCACGAGAGAAGCTTATTTAAAAAATAACAGTTGATTTTTACAGTACAGTGCGTTTTGATATTGAGAGCAAATGTCAGTTACATCACGGTGCCCCATAGGCCATACAAAATTACGGATTTCTTCAAACTTATTTTACGCTGAATTTAAAGGGATTAGCAGCGATTTGCTAATCAGAAACATCGAAAAATCATCAAAATTCATATTTTTATATTTTTGTTACTGGCATGGATATGCGAACATAACCCACAAGTGGTTGGCTTGAAATCCGTGTATTAAAGACAAGCCAGTACTTTTTATCTAAGTCTGTAATTGCTATACGGCGTATCAAAATTCCGACTTGAGATCAAAAAGCCTTTCCCAGTGAATATCACAGATTTTCAGTGTGATATTGTGCACCATGAACAATACAGTTTGTCTTCAAAACACAAACAATATTGATCTTTGTTCATTCTGTACTGGTGGAAACCAATCAGCTGTTTAGTGTAGATTTTGAGAGGCCGTCGCTGTATGTCTATTTGCGGGAGACGGTTTATGACAAATTTCCTCAAATGTGGTTTGTTTCTACATTAAAGCAGTTATATGGAATTGTGCACGCTTATCCCCGATTTATATGTTACAAACATGCATTTCCACATTTTTTCGACTCTCTCGCATTATCCGCTGCTAATACCTTTAAATGCATGTCTTTGACTTAGTTATCATTTTTTGAAAACTGAGTGATCGAGCCGTCTAGTACACGACAAACCCTGTGGCAAAATGAGATTCGTTGGGAAATTGAGGGTGCCATATTCGGGAGGGGTATCTCTGAGCCAGCCGTTAAACATTACTAATGTAAAGCAAGGCTATAAGCGTACCCACATATGCCACAGTTGTGTTGCTTGTACCAGAGCCGCATGAAAAGGTATTTCTTGTTATACTGAACAGAGCTGCAGAGTGATGTGTAACTATAAGTTAACTTGAAGTTTTGTTGCAGGAAATTAGTTCCACTCAGCAATGGGTTTTCCCGCATCGGAAAGTGTGTGAGATGGACAAAACCAGCGAACGAGATGACAGCAGTTTCCCAGCTGCATAGCACTTACGCTGCTGCTTCAGGTGTGAAATTTTTCAAAGTGGAGAGGAAGGGGGTAGTGTACCACGCCGACAAGCAGCTCAAAAATAGGGCAAACCATTATGTGGTTTTCAAACAGGGCTGCTATGTAAAGTGTGGTATCATTGATTCTTTCCTCTCAATTGGTGAAGATTCACAGGCTGTCCATCTGTGTCTTCTGCGAGAGCAACACTTGGATGCTTCAACATTGCTGGACAGTGCATCAGACACACTCTTGGCAGATCACTTGGTCCATAGAGGAAGCTTACTTGCAAACTACAAGTCCGTGAGGTAAGACCTTAACTGTAAAATTTGGCGATCAGACGCCCGTTGCTATGTACATTGAACTATACAGTAGGAACGCAGTTTTTTTTTTTTTTTTTACGGAAATTTTTTTTTTTTTTTTTTAAAATTTAAAATCCAAGCGTCAAGATTTAGGAGTGCTGTGCGAGTCCTCGACGAAAAAGTACTTGAATGAATGAATTTGCTGAATGTATTGCAGCGAATGATGAAATCCACTCATATTTATGAACCCAAAAAGAAAAACAAAAACACGTTAAACACGCTGGAAGTACTATCAGAGTCACGAAGTACAAAGAGGTCGTGACCACAAGCCTCGTTCCCAACTAACCTCAAAAAAGTTGATATTTTTATATCACTATATGAACCGTTAGCATTAGTAATACATGTGTACCAAATTTTAGTTATTTTTTTTATTTTTTGTCATTATTTACGCCAGGGGATTGAATGGAGGATTTGAGGGGGGGGAACCCGAAATTTTTTTGTAAGAGAGAGGGGGAACGTGAAATTTTAAATGGGGAAATCAGCATGATCAAGGGGGGGGGGGGTGAAATTTTTGAACGGAAGCAAGGGGGGAACGCGAAAATGTTTGCCGAAAAAAGTTGAAATCCTGCATTCCACCCCTGGCATAAATAATGACCGCTCCCTTAGAAGGCGTCATCCCAACATAACCATCTGTAAAGTTCGCGACGATATTTCAATCTGTTTTGATGTGAGAACTTAACCAATATTTTGTAAGCCAAAACAGATTACTGTGTACGATAATATTGGCGACAAAATGGATACATTTTCCCTCATAACTTCCAAACCAAACATCCTTTGCCATAAGATTTCATAGAGTAAATGATGAAAAATAGAGCTTTCAACTGATACCAAAATTTTGACCACTTCGGGTAAATCTTGGGTCACTGGGACAAGGCTAATAGAGATCGGACCATGAACATTTAATGCGCTCATATTCGCAGGTACTTGCAAAATTTTGATGGAATTTGACAGCTTGATCATGGCTAAATTTGCCTTACATCGACGATGGAGAAATCAGGTTAATGAAGTAAACAAAAGGCTTAGACTATTTAAACTTATTTTGCCCTCTATGGGAATAATTGGTCCTCTCCTGTGTTGATAATTAAAGTTGATAATGAAAACCGTGCGAAAAAAATGTTGTTCCTCGTACCCACGACACTACCCAAATTTTGAATCATTAAGATTGGCCTTTTAACGGTTTTGCAGGGCGAGTCAAATGGTCAAAAAAGTACAACCAGAGTGGGCGATTTTCATGGAAAACCCTCTGTGCTATTCATGTTTTTTTTCTTCCTTAACTACACCCACTGTTTTGCTAGCTCTCATAGAAAAAATACTGCTTTAAAATAGACTCAAGAGGTCAAAGTTACAGTTGCAGAAGCGGTGAAAGTATCGATACGAAAAACCGAACAAATTTCAAAAACAAATATAAATTGTATGTGAATATGCCGTTCTGATGCTTTCCTCTTGGAAATCGAAGGACACCTTTCGGACCTAACACCTATAGATGATATCTATCGTTCCTACCAACCCTGGCTTGATAACTTAGTTGGCAAGAGCGTCGTGCTAGTGATACGAAGGTCGCCGGTTCGAATCCGGCTAAGCGCACATGGGTTTTTAACACTAACGTTTAAAAAAACAAATATAAATTGAATATGTCATTCTTAGTCCACTTGGAAAGCGAAGGACACCTTTCGGACCTAACACCTATAGCTAATATCTATCGCTCCTCTGACCTCTACCGACCCTGGCTTGTTAGCTTAGTTCGCTACTCTACTAACCCTAGCTTGATAGCTTAGTTGGCAAGAGCGTCGTGCTAGTAATACGAAAGTCGCCGGTTCGAATCCGGCTAAGCGCACGGTTTTTTTTTTTCAACACTAACGTGCGCTGACCATCTCCAGGGAAAGATTAAAGGCTGACTCAGAGATTTCCCGAGGAGGGCGCCTTCAATTTTCACACAAATCGTGTTTTTTGCATGTACATAATGCTTGTCCATGTACTAATCTCTGTGTGAAATGGCTAAGCTCAAATCGAAGTCCTTCATATAGAAAATCACGATTTTGTTTTGAAATTCCAGATCCGGAATTTTTGTTATACACAGTATCCTATGGCACTGTTATACTACACATAATGTTTACTGCATCAAATAGTGGAGGGGCCTATGTTCTCCAGAGAGTGATTTTATGAAGTTCATGTTAATTGTTGGCAACCACTATAAATGTATTCTACTGGGTCTGACTATTCAGAAAAACGATGTTGCCATTTTTTCCGTTGACCTTTAGTAACCTTGACACGAGGTCAAAGGTCAAAGCAGTCATACATCGTCAAAAGTATATCGACCTTAGTACCAAAATGTGGCAAATTTCATAAGGAATGTTGTATATAGTATTTATTTTGTTACTTGAGCTTTTGTTTTCTTGTTATATGCAAATATATGCAAAATTTAAAATCATCAAATGCAGTCAATAAATTTAAATCAAATTTTAAAAGTCAACTTATTTCCAAATACTAATTACGTATATCCTCTTTACTTTCTGGTTTTTCCTTGTTTTATGTACATCATCCGCTTAATTTACCATAACTTCCATTGCATAAATTACATACCATTACTCCGGTTTAACATTTATATAATACTATTCAAATTTTAAATCGGTACACCGTAGCTGCCGCCAACATCTTGGCCTATTACCATTCTATTAAGCCCCAGTTCGTTGTGCTTATTCTGCTGCACTCTTCCCGATATATGATATAGCACTCATTAACTTCGCCATCTCAACTGTTATGTTTTATACCCCGATATTATACACATTATTATCACTTCCTATAACCCCCGGTCCTGTCCTGTTTTGTTTTGTCCTGTCTTGTTTTGTTTTTTGTCCCGCCTTTGATGGCCCACAATAAGTCCCACTTTCTACTGGGTGGGGTCAATCTTAAAGTTCATTTGATCTTAATGGCCTCTCCCACACACATCTTCCCCATACTCATTATTATTATCTCAACATGTTATTATATCTTTCTATAATCGTTTGTGTTTAAATGACCAAATCTTAACTGTATTACAACTCACGTAATAATGATATATAATTATTATAGATCTAAAATTTGGATGCTTATTGTATTCATTATAGTATACTGCATATACACTGTATAATTCTCCCATTGTTTAAACACTATAATTCGATAACGTTATTGTATTGTCATTAATGTATAATCATGGAAGATGAGGTGTGAATAAAATAATGTCTAACTGTCTAACTGTCAAATAAGCTAATTAGCATCATCATCATCATTCGGCTGCGGAGCAGGCGACTACAAGTTTTCTCCAAGCACTGCGATCATTTGCCAATGCAGTGATGTTTGCTGGATGTAAATAATGGTCAACGTCCCCTAGGAGGTTCTGGATGTAGGATACATAGCTTTTCCTCTGACGCCCAGGTCTCCTCTTGCCATGTCTTGGTTCGAAGAGAGCATATCGTCTACATGGCTCATCTTCTGGCATTCGGAAAATGTGGCCAAGGAACCGTAGTTGTTGTTGACTTACAGTGTTAATGAGAGGCTGGGTGTTGGTCATAGTGGATTTGTGCATTATTTACAAACACATCAAAACCTTTTGGTTTCACAAGCATTATTCTGGTAGCTTGATGTTGCAAAAAGCCTTTATCTGTTCCCTATCAGCAGATATATCCGAACACATCCATACAAGAGTACAGTCACACAGGAGGAGTTAAAATCTTAACTTTGGTGGCAATTGAGATGGATAGCTTTTTCCATATCTTTTTTTCAAGCTTTCAGAAGGCAGTCCATGCAAGAAGCTTTTCGCCTAGTTAAGTGACTGGTACTGGTGGCCATCATGGTTCAAGATACTTAAACTTGGTCACAACATGTTTTAATCGCTGGTTTAAACCTCCGAGGTGTTTGGGCGTTTGCAGTTATTGCATATATTCATCTTTGATCCTACCCTTATGGTGAGGCGCCCAGTGTTTGTTCTCAAGCACGCAGCTGTTCTTAGTGATGAGAGCCTGTGCATTTTGCAATATTGATGACTCAAGCACGCAATAGCATCTATCTGCAATCCAATCATTTAGGCTACGCGCTGGGTGGTCTCCTTGACGACGAGGATGTGTGACTACAACCCAACGTGTCATCTTTTGCCATCTTCATCAGGTAACTCCGATGAGTAATGAAATCAACAGAACCGGGCCCGAACATCCCCCGTGCAAACCAACAACCCAGTTGGTGACTAGGAAATCAGTGAATGTTGCCATCCCACCATAACCGCGGCTCTTAGAGTTTGTCGGAAAAGCTAATTAGAGACAATGCATACATTGCCGTTATTCGACTTTCTCCTGTCCAAAGAAATAGTTAGGGCCCTCATTTGTGCACAATGTTATATAGTTGGAACCCACACAACCCCATTATACCTCCTTTATGCTCATGGCTAAGTAAACCAATTTGTGTTTATGAAAATGTGCAAGAGAAAATGGTTAATGTAGTTTATAATACCAACTCCATCGAATGAATGTTTGTTATAACCATGAAACCATGGATTTCGCACTACAGAGACAAGGTTTAGTATACTATTATCTTTTTCAGTCTCAGTATATGTATGTTTTTTTTAATTATTCTTTCCACCCAGAGCCGGGGGGGGGCATTGGTCCTTGATAAGGGGATAATCAGGCGTGACCCAAAAAACACGTAAAGGGGTATTTTTCAAATTGTGACCACGATACATACGTAACGTGAAAAGGGTGCCAAAAACACGGAAATCACTGAAAAAGGTGTCTTTATCACCCTTGAACTTACATTAGTACGATTTTGAAATTTCGAGTTTGTATCGTATTCGGCTCATTCTGTAATGAGCTTTTCACAGTATACAAGAACAAATTTCTACTGCCTAGGGGGGGGGTCAATATTGCCAATACGTATAAGGTAGAATTTTTATACTTTAACCATACTTGTTCAGGGTGGCTTTTTATGACCGATAAATTACTTTGTACTTGTTTACGCGTACTTTTTGAACTCCTTGTTTATATGGGCGCGTGCTTTGAAAAGTGACTGTTTGTAAAAGCAGACTAACCCCCTAAATATGGTCCTTTTTTAGTATCCATCACAAATTATGGACTTTCTTGTCAATTTTCTCTACACTTTGGACCATTTTTATGGACAAAATCAACAAAACATATCACCTTCTTTTGCAGCCAAATGTTGGATTTGTGTGTGTGTGTTTTTGTGTGGGGTGTGCCGCCACCTGCTGCGATCTCCGGTAATCAGCCAGTGCCCACTTTCATGAACAAAATCAAAAGCTTAGTGTCTGCATTTTGATTTGGTTTCTGTAACACTTATATACATCATTTTTTTACATTGCCATACTGCAATCAGAGTTTAAAATTGGATCCTCGTCTTGGTCTTTTGCATCAAAAAGACTTTCCGGTCTTTAAAATGCGTTTCCAGCTAAATGCAAACAGTGCACATCTAGAACAATAATGAAAATATCAGCAATATAGATGTGCTTATATATCTTAGAGAGCGTATGCATACAACGTCATACATGTATGAAGAACCACCAATCTTAACCAGTCTTCTCCAAGCTGGTCTGTGAGCAGATTTCCCAGGATAATTTAATTATATTATAACACATGAGAACTGTGGTATCGATCGAGGGACCTATACCTCATCAAGTGGATGTTTTGTCCTCCAGTATGGCCTGCCAAAGTGGTTATGTTCCTTGACTGGTTTTATTGCATACACTCTAAACATAATACCAGGAAAAATGAAAACGTTGGGGGGGGGGGGGGGGGGGGGGGTTCTACCACTACCCATACGGAGAACTTGTCTTGCAGACATCAGTCTCATATTTAGCTTTCTGGTATATCAATTACCCACCTACCTACCCGTTTTATTATAATCCAACTTTAGTATGGCAAGGTTTTCGTTTTTTTCAAATTTTGTTTGAGAATTAGTCAAATTTTCTCATTAGAAGCTCCAATTTTTCTAAAATTGTAGGAAAACTATTCCAATTTCCTCCTCTTGAAGTCAAAAATTGTCCCAAATTTGCTTCAAAATGTAGGAATTTTTAGGATAAAGGCGTAAATTTGGTTAGAATTTGCCCCAAAAATTGTATTTCTGGTTTACTACGTGTCCCTTTTTTGGCAAAACAATGATTAGTTTATGGGTCCCTACTTCCAGACCCTTGGAGGCAGGTCCCTACCCAACCCAAAATGAACAACCCTCCAGGGGGGGATTGGGTGACTCTATATTTGATCTTGCTTAGACAAGAAATTCAGGTCTCTGGAAATTGAAAGATAATTAAATCATCATTACATGTACTGAGACTTAAAAGATAACTAGTATACATACGTTTGTCTCCTGTGAATGGCGAATCGTGGTTATTCCACGGTAAATAACGACGATTCCTTCATTCTTGGTTTACTTTACTTACCCATGCGTATTAAATAGTAAGAAATAATGGTGTTTGGGTAGGGTTGATCTACATTCAAGAAGAGTGTTTATAGATCACTGTATGGTTGCAAAAACGTGCTTGCTCTGGACATGACTGGGGTCTGTGGCTTTTGTGCAATATTATTGTCTCTAATTAAGGTTATTTTGCAAATAACAAGAAAACGAAAGGTCCAATACAAATACATATCATAGCAAAGTTCGCTTGTGAAATTTGTGCCACAATTTGGGACCACGTGCGATCATACTTTGGACGAATGTATACCAGGGTTTGGACCGTTGACTTGGTCAAGGGCCGAAAAAGGTCACGGAAAAAAACGCAACATGTTTTTCTGAAATAGTCAGACCCAGTAAGTAATGTTTTTATAGTGGTTGGCCAACACTTAACATAACTTCACCAAATTTTACATAGCCCCAAGCCCTCCACAAAAACGAAAAATCCGAATTCACCTCATTATCATGTTTTTGGGGAGTCCAAGTGTGGGAAAATACGGATCTCAAAACATAATAACGATAAAATTGGATGATTGACAGCCCAATATTAATTGGTCTCGCTAATATTTTAAATTTTTGGGCTCGACTGCGTCTCCCCAATTTTGGCAACTCATACCGACCAATTAATTTGGGTTTAACTCATCCACTTTATATCACTGGGAATTGAACATATTAGGTACTACGTTCCGTTAGCTGACTATTCGTTAATACTTAAATTCACTGAAAGTTAAAATTTTCAAAATCGCTGAATCATCCTTTAATCAATATCAAGTTTCACGCTAGTGAACCAAGAGTACACACTACCAACGCCAAGTCAACTTCTGGCACGACGAAAACTGAGGTCAACTTATGACCACAAAAAGGGTAATTTCGCACGTTTTTGACCAAAAAGGGGTCAATATTTGAACACCATCATTTTAGTGGTGCATAGTTGAATCAAAATGGGGTCAAAATGACCCGTTGTTGAAAATATTTTGAGGGGTTGAATTTGCGTTTTACGTTTCAATTTTGGGGTTTGTAAAAATTGAAAGTAGTAACCGCAAGCGTTCACCTTTGCCCAAGATGTGTTTTAGTGTGCCCCAAAATATGTTTTACCCTGCCTCCCGTCTGAAAATGCCTGTCAAGACTGTAAAATTACCACGGATATCAAAATAATATTGTAATGAAATTAAGTTTTGTATTTGAAGCAACAACTTCCTGCCTGTCCGTATAGTAAAACTTACGGCAAATAATGAATTGTATCTTTTTAGGCCTAAATTACAAGAGCATATTAGAAGCATTTAACACGTAAGTGACAGGGTTTTCACTCCCGTTGCGTGCCCAAGGGGGGGGGGGGGGGTTCATGGGAACCCCCCCCACAAGGCGAAACCCACTTTCCCGAGGAATTTTGCCACGAAAATTGTATACCACATGTGAAGGGTCATAAGACACCCCAAATCAGCAACAAAAAATGAAATTCTGTAATTTTGCTGCCCAAATTAGGGGACCCCAAAAACATGGGTTTTCAAAACACGCGAAAATTGGGGGAAAAAAGACGGACAGTAAATGAGCCTTGCCCGTTACACCAAACATTTGAAAACTTATTTTATTTGATATCTATTCTAGAAGACCCAAAGAAGACATATATCTAACACATAAAACGTGCAGTTTTAGGGAATCCTGTATTTTTACGGGTGTTGCAAAATACAGTCATTTCCATTAGAGTTGTACAGTAACGCGTTTGGCAAAATCCCTGTTGAATTGTTGTTTTCAGCACATAAAGTTAATTTTGTTTAATGTTTTAGTTAATAATTGTGTACTTAAATGATATGTGTGAACTTTTATATCAGCAAAAAAAATTTGCCTTTGGTTCTGTGTTTCTTATTCGTTATTTTTAAAAATATTATGAAATGACTTCCTTTAGTGCCCAAGGGGGGGGGGGGGGGGGGCTTGGGGTCCATGGCGCCCCCACTAATAACTCATTAACGGCTTGGCCGATTTTAATTATTTTGGTATGAAAAGAGCGGCATTTAAAAGTCGCACAATTACAAAAAATTGGCGCAAAATCCCACGCGTAAAGCGACCAGCGCGAAAACAAATTTTGGGGGTCCTAGGAACACCCCCCCCCTTGGTCCTTAAGGGTTTATGTTTCATAGAGATACATCGTGGTATTTTCATTTGACCTGCGTTGTCATTCAATACATGTCTGCTTTAGCAATTGATACCGGCACAAAGAAATTAACGTGTTGATCTTTTTTTTTGAAACCTTCACGCTGCATAGTATGAGTCCTTAAGACAGTCGGTGTGCATTTGTTCGGGGTTGAAAATGGATACCTTCACAAGATATAGCCTTTGAATGTCTTGGTCGATTTTAAAAATCTTGTGAAAACTGATTAAACAGGGTATCTAAACTAAACCAAAGTGATTATTTTGGTAAAATCTATTAAGGTTTATTCATATAAAATCCCCAATACTTTTTTGACCCTGTATGCGTCGCTGGTGTTCCTACTGTATATTTACACCAAAAGACACTATCAATGATTTGCTCAATCAGAAAATCGAGAAAAAATTATAAAAAATCCGATTTTTGCATGTTTGTATTATGATACGTATCCTAACATATAACCATACGAGCGATAAGAGCGATATAAGGACAAAAGGACATCGCCGAAATACCCCGTGGTAGAACAGCGGCTAGCTGAATCGGGTCACCCTGGGTAATGATGATAGTAAATAAAATAAAATAAATGAAGGAGGTCCTCTATAATCATCATAGTTATAGTTCATCATCAATTTTGACTTGGTGTTTTACAACTACTTTATCACGTATTTAAGGTGTTTTTATCCTCAAAATACACTTATCACGAAAAAATAGTTGCTTTCACACCGGGATACCGGTGTGAAAGCAGATATAGTCCGTCAGGAACCACAGTCCGGTCTCCATAGACTATAACGGAATAAAGCGTGATACTAATATTGTGTGAAGAGTCAACTGCTCTGAGTGCCCTATTCTTTACCGTTGTAACCGGAATATGAGTACGGCGGACTATAATTTTACACCTGATTTATCTCAGTTGATAAATGATTTGCATGATTGATGACCATTGATATCTTCAATTCCATCTTTTGTAGTATAGCTACAAATGATTCTAATGTACACGTACGTAAAATATATTGTCATTGATAATCTTATGGGCTATTCTCAAAAAAGTGACTCCATTTTTTATTAGCTAACATATCAAACATCATGGGACAACAAAAGTTATGAACACCACAATTCCTATATTTTAACATTTGAACCTCCAAATTAAGTTGTGTTTTCCCTGTTTTGGGGCCTTGTATATATTACGTTATCCAATATGCATCTCGGATAAATTTTGATTTTGAAAGAAGTCTTAATACTTGAATTCATGAATTCTTACTTAATGGTGCGAGACATATCAGAAATGCTTGTGGTGAAAGTAATTCCTTATATGAGACAAATATGTACTTTAACGGCAGTCTTTAAGCCTATTTTTGTGTGTTTTATCGATCTTACGAAAATTTTCAAAACAAGACAAGGTCTTCTTTTTCAATTCTGATAGTAACCTGGTTTTCTGATGGTTTAAATTTATTTGCCTTTGATAAGCATATTTCAAATCCTCTTTTAAAATTCAATTATCACTTGCATGGAATACGATGTAAATCTATTCTAATATCATTCGTTTTCAAGATGTTGGTATGGATAACGTAATATACATCACTAAATGCAGTAAATATACGCATTTTCTAAATCCACTTTCAACATACCAAAATAACTACAGTGAATACTTAAAACAGGTTGTGTTTTGCCAAGGGATGACAAAAATGTATCTTCCAAAATTTTCCAATTAGATCAATTTGTCCTTTTATAAAATCACATCGTATATCTCTAAATACTTTTCCAAAGCTACTGCTTTCACTCCGCAGTATAGTTCTGTATAGTGTCTCGAATTGTGCCCTATATATACCGATCCCTGTCATATTTGTTATCACTTTATTTTTTATTTGAAATCGCATTAATCCCACAGAGCAACGGCTGCCATTTTCTCTTTCCATTTCTTGGCTGGGACTTCTTTATAGAATCACAGGTCCACATTTCCTTCTTTTCTGTGCCTCAGGTTTGGTAAATTCAGCTGTTATTATATAATATTTATGGACGCGTTTAACTTTGTTGAGTTTCCATTTGAAGTTCTGTTTCTTTTCTTACGATACCACTGGAAAACTAAGAATTAAATATAATTTTTAATGATGCACAATTGGTCAGATTATAACATATCATTAATTTTGCAACAATGGTATTTTAAATAGCCAACACTGAGGTCCATAGGCCTATTCTTTTCCCTTAGCCTATCTATTAGTCGCGGAAAGTCAGATTAAAAAAATCTCTGTTTCTATCATTCAGACAAATTCTATAATAATCATGACCTTGTGAACGAGGATTGTATCAACAAAATGTTTTAAATCGGCCCTAAAACTTGACATTACGCCCATCTGTTTTTGCGTATATTACGTTATCGCATGCACGAGGTACTAATGTGTAACTAAACCCCCATAAGCACACCTAATAGCGTGTGCACATAGCCAGTGTGCACACTGCATGACATACGGCTGTAGCAATACTTACAAGACACAAAAATTCCCTATTATATTTTCACAAAGTGCACAGAACAAACACAATGTGTACCCTACACTGTGCATATTATCACACAAAAGTATTTGGGTAAAAGCGGTTAAAGAAAGTGACTGTCGTACCTTATTTAGTGCAACAATTCTCGGCAATACTTCGAGGAACAATGGCAGAAGCGTAAAATGACCTAAGACGTCAATAGAAGGCTCCTGTATTTTTCGTCTTCGTTTTGGATAACGTAATAATTATACATAACGTAATATACATTTTGATGTATTTCATGGTCTAATATTTAGACGACTGCGTGTAACCCTGGTTATTCCGACTAATCAAAGTCAGAGTATGTGTGCCCGATGATAACCAAGTATATCTTTTAGTAGTCTAGACTCTTGCTTAATTTAGATTTGCCTATAACGTAATATACATGCTTAAAACGGACGCATTAAATTTTGGAATATAAATGTTTATCAAGGCCAAATTTGCAACCAAGCATTTTTGATGTTATGGCTTGCCAATGTATGCATATTTTTGTCTTTGATCTATGCAAAAAGCACTGTCATTGCAGTTATTTTTTTCAAACAAATCGAGTTACTACATTGATAACGTAATATACAATGATTTCGCGGAATCCATATATTGTCTTCTTGTAGCTTACCAAGAAATGCTTTCAGGAAGAATGATAGCTATCATATATCATTGATGCATTTTAGGAAATAAAAACCACAGGTATGAATAAAACATTTGACTATTGAGATAAATGTAGCATTGTAAAATATGTGCATAGAGCTACGGAAACACCATTTTGGCGTGTTTTCAGGTCCTCAAGGAGCAAAATGACCGAGATCATGATATTTAAAGTATAGAAAACTATATATGTCCATGTAGAGCTCGCAAAGTACTAACAGAACATTAACACTGTTACTTATTTTAAGCAAAACACAAAGATTTTTGGATCAAAGAACGAAATAACTCTAATGGAGTCATTTTTTTAGAATGGCCCTTATATGCGTGGTAAGTTAGATAAATTGAACCGAAAATTCAATGTCATTTCGATTTGTAAATTTTGCTCGAGGACTCGCACTCGCAATCTGAGCGCGTGGATTTAAAATTTCGTGGAAGTCATATTGGAGTCACGTCCTGTAAAAATTACCGGAAGTAATGCCACCGGCGTTCCTACTGAACAACAATTTGTATTACTATACTTTTATTTTCTCTCTTCAGATCATGCTCAACAGACTTGGTTGCCATACCAATTGGACATTTATTGGAGAGCCATACATTTTTCTTCCAATTGTGGGAAACGTGGACAGTGTGTCTTTATGCCAACTACCATTCGAACAAGATATGAGTGTTGAAATGCCCAAATGTTGATTAGATTTACCGATAAGGACGATTTTCGAAATTTTTACAAGTACGACATAATTGTGTTCGATAGGTATTAACCACCTAGTTCCAATGCCAATTTGCCACACATTTGCTTGCATTCCTCACAGGTAAGTAAAAACTTAGCAAATACCTAATATAAATTTATATTGAGTGCGGTGGAGATGGGGGAACCCCGAGGTAGGATATAAAAAGAAAAATTTGACTTGTAATGATTAATACCTCAGGCCTCCGGGTTATCTGCGAATGATTGACCCTTATGCGTTTGCATTGCTTCAGAAGATGACACGGGTTAAACTTATGTTTGAACACTATTTCGAAAGCTTCTGGAAAACAATCGAGTTCTCTGCAACCTGAGTGGTTATGGTGATAGGTTATGGAAATCCTATGCCCCAGATGCAGAATGTGTCTTAAATAAGCTTGAGAGTTCTCAATTAGACTAATCATTAGAACTTGGTCTGTTCTGGTTATATCGGAATAAAGACGTTAAAGACATTGATGGAAAGGGTTTTTCTTGTTTAGGGGTGTCTATCAATTGTTCTGTGGGATAATACGAAATTTAGATGCAAATCTAAAAGTTCACTTATTTAATTAATCCCCCCCTCATTCTAGATTTAAAACTTTTTGAAGAACTTTAAGTTTTGGAATTTCGAAAATCTCTTCAACGTTTTTGCAACTTTTTAAGAAAAATATTCACAATCATATGGCTTAAGGCCAACAAAAAAATGTTAAAAGTGCATGAGTATAAAAAGCTCACGAAGTTATCATACCACTAAGTCATTCAAAACGATATAATAAAAAAACTCATCCGTTAATTTTTTTTAAATAAATATTTTTTCTCATAAAATACAGGGTTCTCAGAAAGAAGTTACCCTCCCAAAAAAACGGCAATTTTTCTTACTAAACATCGATACCTGAGCCCTTTTTGTAACAAAAATCCGAAGGGGGGGGGGGGGGTGTTACCAACCCTCCTGTGATTTTCGTTAAGTGAACACCCGATCCTTGTAAATTTGGTACCAAAGGATAGCTAGAGTTTCTTCTTTCCATTGGTACCAAAATAAGTTATAACATCCCCATTATGACGCCACTTCACCATGACGTAATATGTTAAGGAAAGTACGAAATACTGACTATAGGGTGGAAATTTGACTTAATTCGCAATTTTAGCGGACTCAAAACACCCTTATTATAGCTCTAAAATGATGTCATTATATAAAACTAGTCATTTCCCATCAAGTGGAGTCAAAACCGCATGGAATCTGTTTTTCTAACCTTTTTGGCGAAAAATTAATTTTTCCACTGTGTGTGTCTATGGAAATGGCAGTTTTTTGCTGGACATGCGAGCTTTATGACGTCATTGTGACGTAATGCTGCTAGGCATGTTGGTACTTCTTTTGGTATCAATGGAAAGAGGAGGACCATATCTATCTATTGGTACCAAAATCAAGTGTCTGTGATGTTCCTGTGTTGTGTTTAGCCATGTTTGTACTTCTCTTCCGGAGGGGGGGGGGGGTGGTTACCACCACCCCCCCCCCCCTATCGATCACTTTGGGATCACCCTGTATCTTACCTATACCCCGGTGGATGTTTGTTTTTGGATTAAAAGGAGCGAACATATCATTGACCATTCCATAACTAACTGGGCACCAAAAAAAGGGGGTTTTAGCAAGCCGGGAAAAAAACCTGAAGGGGGGGGGGTGGTAACCACCCCCCTTCGGTAGACGAGGGTTAATCAATTCGTATCCTTGTTTTGCTTTATATTATGAAAGTACGTACTTTTTGGAACATAGGTGAAAACAAGAAATAAAACGGTGAAAAATAACCAAACAATGACTATTCCCCTAAATATGATGCAAACCTACTTTGTCCACGGCTAGCATAGCAGAGGAAACCATGGATGCAAATATCTTCGACATTAACATGTTTAAGACCCTTCTGGCCAATAATACTCTCAAATCCCGAGGCCCATTGCTGGTTTTAGAGTTTATGGTTCAGTTCTTCTCTACGCACTGCAGCATTATTTGCGAGTGATTGTCATGTTCCTTCACGACCGTATCCCTTTCTTTGCACCTTTTTAGAGTCTGCCATGCTCAAGAACTTTGTCCTTTGTTCCCCTTGATTGCCATCTTACTAGGAACCCTACATCGAGGGAAAACGTTTACCATTCACGATGAACGATGGTCCTTTAACCATCGGCAAGATCAGTTCAGTAGAATATGCCATTGTAGAGCACACACCAATGCCATTATTTGAAAGTGTGCTTTAAGCAAATTCATATTTGCATTATGATGGGAGACGGGTGAGTGGATTTAGGTCATTTCATTCTAAAGAACAAATTAAGTGCATGTTTCAGGTGCTTTTTAGGCATAACTTATGAACAAATTAATTAAATCTGAGGACTACGTGTGCTCAAATCCATAAGAAATGCAATGTAACAATGTTTCTCTCTGCTATTGCCTGCCGTGGACCAAGTAGGTTCTTCATCAGTTTTTAGGGACTATTATTGTTTTGATGTATTTTTTCACCGTTTCTTTTACTTGTTTTCACCATATTTTAAAAAAGTACGATTTTTCATAACATAGCTAAAACAAGATAAGAATTGTTAAGTAGCACAAATGGCCGTTTCTGAGGGTAACGTTCTTTCTGAGACACCTGTCAGAACCAGCATGTCATGCCAAACGCCCGGTAAACGAAATTTATCTATCATACTCACTCTGTAAACGGATCAGGCGAGTACGCAGTCACCGACCTGATATAATGCGTAGTACGCGCTGAATACGCGCTTACTGACCCGACTGACCTGATACTATTAGTAGACTATGGGGCGTAGACCAAATAACAAGCTGCATAACAAATTCCGTAGTCCATTCAAAGGGAGAAGACAAAACCCGGTGTAAAATTATTGATAAATTAATAACATGACATAACCGTCTGTTGCCCCAAATAAAACTTGCACATTTTCTTAAAAATGAATAAAATGGCACATCAATTTCTCTTTCATAATATCAGTGACCAATGGATATGTATAGACTTCAGCAAACCATTAACTAAAGATATTACAATGGGCCCGGTATGGGGAGCCATTGTTATAGCCAGGTGTAATCACCTCCACGATTCGGGTTGAGTTACAAAATACCCGTCCTCTTTCACAATAACTAACCAGTTTACATTATGATATAGGTCGTTGACCCTAAGTTTTCTTCTGAAAGCGCGGTAAATTGAATACAAATGAAGTTAAGCAATAAGTTACGGATTTTAATTCTACACAGTTGTTATGCAAAGCTTGCCCAGCACCATTCTGGCATGTTTGTTTGTCTTTCTTCCTTTTCAAATAATTGATGAAAAACATGGACAAAGTTAATTGAACACGCACTATAGAAGCTCAAGATTTATTGATTTGCGAACGAGGATAAGTATTTAAATCGGAGAGGTGGTAACACCTGAGTCTTTTCAACCGCGAGACAATATAACAATGGTTCTGCACTCCCAGATGAAAAGGAATCTGAAGTGTTTTTCTACACCACACACAGGGCCTTTAATTGAATATCTTTAGCTCTAGCGTCTAGCGTATCTATTGGTCACTGATATTGGGGGAAATAAATTGAAGTAACATTTTATTCATTTTCAAGAAAATGTGCAAGTTTTATTTGGGGCAACAGATAGTTATATAATTTTAATAATTTATTATGAATTTACGCTTGGTTTTGCTCTCCTCCCGTGATAGGGATTACGAATCGACAGCGCAGAAGGGCATGGCCCATACCCTATATTAATTAGGTGATTGGGGTCGGATACGGAATATATCTAGTCGAGAAACCCCGAACATGGTGAGGCCGCAAGCCGAACCGTGTACGGGGTTTTCGATACTAGATTCCGTATCCAGGGTATCCGATCCCAACTCGCCTAATGGCGAATTTATCATACCCAATGACCATAGCATTCTAACGTTTTAGTTCCAAGTCAGCTGCAGCAAATGAAGCAGACCGGTGTCATATAATACAGTGTCCGTGTGACTGAGTGTCCTACCACCCATCTGTCGATTGTGTTCTCCAATGAGTGCTGTATGCATCATTTGTTTCAGCCCTGTACCCAAATGGCCTCGTCTATAAGGTCACGGTTTATTCCGTACATGTTGCTATGGTAGCTAGGACACTCTCTCATGGGGGACACTCAATTTCTTTACACCGGCATTTTGTGCCGTGCTATAGTTTGTTTCATCTTAAGTTGAAGGTGACGTCACTGCGACTTTTATGTTGCGCACCCATGAATCGCGCGCGTTATGCTTGGAATCCGAGCATGATACGCACGCGAATAAAGGCGGCACGATCGAGACGCTAGTGGGAATGCAAAGACGCATAATTACGTCACCTTCAACTTTAGATGAGACAAAGTATAGGCTAAGTTATAGCCGAAGGCAACGACGCCCATATTGCGCATGCGCATTTCTTATTCACCAGATACGGAGCCCCAGACGCGCTCAGACGGCAGGATACGGGAAATATCTAGTCAGTAAATTCAGGCGATTGACCAATGATATCGCTAGAATCTACAAGATGGTACGATACGAAAATATACCCTTTCTTTAGCATGTTTAGTGGTATGATAAAAACTCCCATTCAATTTTTTCGCACATTTTTGTTGTATGCACACATGTACATAATTATGTGGCGTAGATTGAGACCAACATTCTTACATGGCTTCACCTGAAGATGGATGGCCATTACAAGATTTAATCCGTTCATTGATGAACATAAGAAACGTGTTGTATGGCATGTGTGCGTACAAATAGGACAGTGTGACTTACTGATTGCCACTCCATCTTCAAGCGAAAGTGACATTAAACGAATAGTGGCAAAACCACCAGATAAGCCAGGGGTTCAAAAAGGTTAAGTTCCGCCCCCTAAAATTCGAAGACATTTTATGTTTATAAAATTTCAAAAAGTTTTGAAGAGAGGAAACATTTGGCTCTGCCACGAACGACGTTGCTTTCAGTTCAAAAAACACTTTTGGCATCAACACACACTCCTTTTTTCCCAAAATGATGCTGTCAGATAAAGTGGCACTTTACCGTATTCAAAGGTCAAGAAAGTATCAATTTGCAACAGCGACTTCATTTTCTTTCTTTATATTCATTGCGGTCTGAAGTAAAAAGGCTTAAACCATGAACGCATAGGTAAACAAACGAACAAACAAGACAATTATGCAGGCAAACAAACAATGAGATGAGATTTGAGTAAGCAACACCACTCGAAATGTGAAGCAGATCGACACATAAAGGAGAACTGGCCCAACGCAGTTATTCATCGAGCATGGAACCACCGTTCATCAACAGAAAATCAACAAATTGGTAAACAGCATGTGTAAACACTAAACTGAATGATGTCATCAGTGCAGATGGAGGAAACATTGACTATTGAGTCTCACCCTGAATGACAGAACAAAGTACGCTTCTTTAATTGAAACAAACATTACCGCTTTCTTTCATAAAAAGAGCAATATGCAAAGAAAAATGATTATTTTAAAGCTTACACCTCATTCTTTATTTTCCTGCATATTTATTTGCTCATGCGTAAATGTCTTAAGTTATTTACCTCAGATCGCAATGAATATGGAAATGAAATCGTTGTTGTAATTGTTAATTTCTTACTTTAGACCTTTGAATACGGTGTGCCACTTTTTCTGACATCATTTTTGGAAAAAGGGAGTGTACGTGTGTTGATGCCAAAGGTGTTGTTTGAAAAGCAACGACTTTTGCAGCAGAGCCAAATGTTTCCTCTCTTCAAACCTTTTAAAATTTTCCAATCATTCAGTTCTAAGCGAAGTTATACAACGAAATGTCCTTGAATTTTAGGGGAACTTCTTTTTGGTAACCGTGTATATCATACAGGCAAAGTCATTAACACTTAAGTGCCCAAGCTAAAAAAAAAAAAATTCAGATAGTGCCCAAGGGGGGGGGGGGTCCTAGGGACCCAACCCAGATAACCACTTACCCATGGGAGTTTGATCATGACACTAACACAAGTAAATAGGGGTCACGTAAGAACCATATACCCACAATAAAAATGAAAATCCGAACTTTGACCTATGGCCAATTGAAATTGTCACTCTCCGAAAAAAATGGTTCGCACATTTGCATCCTAAGCAACTTCAATATAAGGTTTTGAACCAAAGTCATTCATTATATCTACTCTAGAATATTCAATTAAACTAATTATTGCAAAATATAGCCAAATTTATACCATTTGTATTCTTTTCAGAAACCTCAAATTCACGCTGGTCTTTCCCATAGACGTACATACATCAGTTAAGAGCACGGTCATGACAAACATATTCAACCTATTAAAAGGGACTTGATTTAAGATTAATGATAAGGGTTAAGATAAGAATTAAAAATATTTTTCTTTTTTTAGTAAAAATTTTGATTTTTTTCACTTCCGTTAGTGCCCGGGGGGGGGGGGGAGGGGGATAGGGACCAACATAATTATTCTAATGAAGCGTGGGCGGATTTAATTTTGTTTTGTGATGATCGGGAGAAGAAGCGCTTATCCATAAAGCAGACAATTAGCAAAAAGCTCCTTGAAAAATTTGATTGCGTAACCGAGAAATCGCAAAAAAGTCAAATGTTGGGTACTATGGAACCCCCCTTGCCTTGGGTACTAACTACCTTTCGAGTAGGGTCGGTCGGTCGGGCGAATTTTTTCCTTTTTTTTTCCCTATTCTGGAGCTCAAAATTGGCCTAAGATAGCAACAAAAATCGGAAAAGAATCAAGAGAAAAAATGAATTTGTTTACAAACAATTTTCTTTAAAAAAATTGCCAAGTGATAAATTTGGGCTAAAAACAGGATGATTTTACATTGATTTTGGACAAAATAAAAAAAAAAAAATTGGCCAAACAGGGTAGCGGTGGACGTTTTAATTATAGTAAAACAGGTTTTTTTATTTTCGTCGCCTAATTGTCAAAATGTCTGTAAATATTTTTGAATACAAATAGGCTCACATATAAAGGTACGTGTACTGGTGTACATGTATGTCTGAAATTGCAGACCTCGATAGAAGACGCTATACTTTGAATTAGGCCTACAGATGTATGCATACTGCAATTCAAAGTATAGTGCCTTTTACATGTATGCAATTTCACATGTGTAAATGAACTTTCGTAAGGAACAGACAAAGTACACGTAATTCAACTACACAAAATGGCATACTTCGTATGTATTTTATAACTCGATTCCATTCATTTTATTTTTATATACTTGTATATTTTGACAAAAATTCATAATTGTAAATTTGTAAAAAGTTTTGCTTCCTGAGAGATTCTGTAAAATTCATCCATTGGATAATGCAGTAAATGTAGTGTACATACATGGGTGTGTATGCGTGCATTTGTGTGTGTGTGTGTGTGTGTGTGTGTGCGTGCGTGTTTTGAGCAAAATTATTTTATAAAGGTACGTGTACAGTGTATGTCTGAAATTGCAGACCTCGATAGAAAACACTATACTTTGAATTAGGCCTACAGATGTATAGTGCCTTTTACATGTATGCAATTTCACATGTGTAAATGAACTTTTGAAAGGAACAGACAAAGTACATGTAATTCAATTATACAAAATGGCATACTTCGTATGTATTTTATAACTCAATTCCATTAATTTTATTTGTATAATTCCATTAATTTTATTTGTATATACCTGTATATTTTGACAAAAATTCGTAATTGTAAGTTTGTAAATAGTTTTGCTTCCTGAGCGTTTCTGTGAAATTCATACATTCGATAATGCAGTAAAAATAGTGTACATACATGAGTGCATATGTGTGTATTTGTTTGTGTGTGTTAGCAAGCAGGGAATGTATCAGCATTTGTGTGCGTGCATGTGTGCGTGCGTGCATGTGTGTGTGTATTTTTCCAAGAGCAGCAAGCCTCAATATTTTGTTTTGGCTGTACTGACAGTAAAGAAAACATGGTATTGAATACTATCACTAAACATCCCCATTTTTGTAATCAATTTGATTTTCCAGGGTTCCTCAAATCAGACTTTCCCTTTATTATACAGTGAAAAATAATCAAAATTCATACAAAATTTGTATATTTCAAAGTCAACACAGCTAAATGAAAATGATTACGCACTGTAATATAATTGCTATAACTTCCATTGTATCACATATTTGTACATGTTTATATCTTGAGTTACTACAATGTATGTGCTCCTGTAAATAAAATTCTTTGCAGAAAAAGCACAAAATAATTTTGCTTATACGCCTTCAAAGTCAACACAGATGAAAATAATCACACACTGTAATATAATTGCTGTAACTTTATTTATTACATCTTTGTACCTATAGTAACTGCAATGTATGTGATCATGTAAATAAAATCCCTTCACAGAAAGCTAACACAACATGTTCTTTTGCTCTTTGATTTGAAGTTATTGATCTGTTCAAGTCTTGAGAAAGCTATGTATGGGCACCCAAAAGTATTACTGTCAAAAGTATCTCAAAGACTAAAACAAGGTCTCAAATACAACGAAAGACGTCAAATATTTATGAATAAGGTCTAATCTACAGAAAAGGTGTCAAATGCAGAGAACATGTAAAGGTTAAAAGTATCTCGAAGATTAAATAAGGTCTCAAATACAAGAAGACGTCAAATAATTATGAAAAGGTCTCAAATGCTCAAACAAGTTCAGGTCTCGACTACAGAAAAAAGTGTCAAATGCAAAGAAACATGTCAAAAAACGTAAAATCTTCTCACTCCTTCTCGCAAAAGAATGTACAGCAGAGAAGATGTGAAAAACACGTCACAGTCTCAGCTACAGAAAATTTTAAGGGTGTCTAAGGAAGAAATAACACAAAACGAGTCAAAGACACAAATGGTCTAAACTCAGAAAATGTGAAATTGAGAGAAGAGAAGAAACATCAAAAACCCGCAACAGTCTTAACTACAAAAAAGATGTTAATGCAAAGAAAGCTGTGAAAAAAACATAAAGCAGTCAACCAACAGAAAGGAGGTTCAATCTGTGGTATTCAAATGCAGAGAACGATGTCAAATACACAAAACGGTCTGAACTAAAGAAGGTGTCAAGTGCAGAGAAACAATGTCAAAACACCGTTCACACGCCGCTCTGTAATTGGCAGAATGCAGATGCAGAAAAGTGCAGAAGAAAAATGTATGCGAGTTACTTCAAGATTGAGTTGTGATTCAGTGTCTGCACTGCATGCTGGTTGGCTTACTGTACATAGCCCAATGATTTTTATGTACATTATTATAGTCCGAGGTGCTCTGAGGAAAGATTTTCTTGGCGTTGATCATTAACCTACATACACAACATGTTTTGTGTGATAAGATGCAATGGGGCGGTGCAGGGTGGGTGTGTTGTGTCTTCGTTCTTAACTTATAGTATTTGTAAAGACGCACTTTTACTTAGTCCATGGGGGTGGGGCAAATTTGAGGGAAAGACTTCCATATGTACCCCCTTCCGTATATATTTACATGATACAAAATTTATTTTAATTTTGGCCTTGCTTCATCAAAACGGAATAAATCATCTAAAATAATTACTTTTATTTGGGCATGTACATATAACAAACACATGAAAAAATAAAAGTCAATGTTGGTTTTAAAAAACTGTTCTTTGTGTTTGATAACAAACACAAATTAACAATATATGATTTTTAGAAATATTCCTGGGCAATAGGCTTGGGTTAATGCTAGGTAAAAGTATAACTCACTATCATGAAAACTCGCACACTTGGAGAACTCTGCATTTTCTGCAATTTTTATTCTGCAAATTACAGAGACCGGTTTCAAGCAGTCCTCTTTTGTCAAAGAATTCCTTACAACTTTCCTGTGAACCGTTTCTCAATCCCTTTTACGGATTTTGCGCTAGGACCAGTCATAAATTGATTTAGCTTCCAGTAGTAGCACTGTCTAACCAAAGATTGTCATTGGCCTGGCATAACATCTCATTTTCAAACCCCAGCAGGGAGAGGGTTAAGTGTTACGTGCATTTAATTTAGCATTTCTTGCACCTTCTACACGCAGACAGGACAACTATGATGATCTCAAACCTTGTTTTTTTTTATACTGATTTAACTCAAAAGCGATCATGAATTTAAATTAATTTTAAAATAATTATCCAAATTGTGTAGCTTTTATCTGCAATAAAGGAACGTTTACACTTATAATATATCTACTACTCCGACTACATCTTGGTCTGTTTTTAAATTTAGGTACAAACACATCCCCTCCAAAAAACAGTAAAACCATACCCTCGACAATATGCATGAACTGACACGGCAGACGACACATGCGTTAATTTTCAAGTGTAAATAGGATCTGACGAAGGTTAATAATCAACCGAAAGCGAATTATAAAAGCCTCTAAAGTGGTTAACGTTCAATTACCACTGTCGTTGTCTCTTCACACACACGCTCGCACACACACACACACACGCACACCTACACCACCCACACCACCCACCCACACACACATTCCCCCAAACACGCTCCCTTCCTCGTATGTACACGCACTCACACATACACTATAATCTGTTATATACGATGAGCCATTGAATAGTAGTATATTCAACGCAGAAAAAATTATTGTTTTATCGTTATCTAAAACAAATTAATGCCTATGTTTGTGGAATAGTAAAAATATATCCTCCTGTCAAATTTGGAATGTTCCATTTCACTCGCTTCGCCTCGTAAATAGAAAAGTCAATTTGACATTGTGTTTATTTACTATTCCACGCACTAGTCATTCAATTTTTGTATAACTATAAATATTCAATTGTAAAAGCTTATTCGTTAGGATTTTATGGTATGCAGTTGATGTTTATCATAAATACCATTTTAAACATCTGTGTGAAAAATGTAAGCAATTTCATTGGCTGATGCCCGGGTTCAATTCGTGTAATTGAACTCAGGTAGTACGCGCTGCGTATTGAAGTTATCTTTAGGTTGCAGCGCTCAGCGCCATACCGCGTTTTGCTACTTTGGCGCGCGCCTGCCAACATTGCCTCTCGTTGCATATGATCTTTTGCGTGTTTGTCAGCGGTTGTTCGATTTGTTTTCACTGGGTGATGGCAGTTCTTTTCCTTTCTTGTATTTAAGCTTGTAAAGTTAATCCGCGGAATTGGTTAAAGATGACCGTACGGGGGGTGATAGAGGATCATAAAGCTAACGGCCAGATTTTCTTTATTTTCAGATAGATGTATTTTCTTCATCGGTGTAAATGACTTTTTCAAAATCACATTTTTCGGAAAAATTTGTACAGAGCTCTATATGGGAAAATAGAAAAAGACGCCATTTTCTCCATAAAAAAATCACTTCTGAGGGCCAATTTTTTATTTTTTAAATTAGTTAAAATCATAGCCGATCTTTAGCGCATCAATAAAAATAGGGGGTCAACGCTTAGTTTTCCTAGAATCTGCCAAAGGTATCCACAAATGCACCTTTTTTAATGTTAAGTGCGTCTTGGTTAACTTGTGGGCGCAGCACTCTTTCCCGTACCCTACGCACAACACGCGCCAGGTTACACGCAATCAACCATGCTAAACAGTGATTATGATAGCATTTACGGTACACGCAATTTTTATATCACACAAGTGATTTATTATCTATAGATAAGTGGCATAAACGTCAGAATATAACAAAATTTACCATTCCCCAAAAAAAAAGTTTTAGAAAGAATTGGAATATATGTCAACTTCATGCACGAACCTCATCAGCAATTGTTGGCTATAAAAAGAAGCAACCAAACAAGTTTGTGCATGTGCATCAGGCTAACATGCTGGAACATAAGGCAATACAGACTTCTGATCCTTCCCGAATTCACCTAGCGACTCGTGAGATTTGGAAGTAGTTATTTTGGGGGTCCTCTCGATATTCTGAAGGTTCATGTTCTCGAAGGTTCTTTTCCCCGAACCTGCGTTTTTAGCATTGCCTTTTTTAAACCTTTAAAAGGTAACCTTTGCTATTCCGAAAATTGGGTTCGCTATTCCGATAATTGGAAGGGGTCTCTATTCTGAATTTGTAATGGATCTTTTTTTTTGTTCCGAATATTATGAAGAAGGCTCGTTTTTCCAATCTAAAGGTTCGCTATTTTGAAACCAGATCCGTGTTTTATATTCTGAATTTCAAAAGGGGTTCTCTCTATTCCAAACTTTTAATGAACATTGATTTGAAGCAGACAATCATGATAGGATCAAGTTTTAGTTTCAGGGGGTTAGGGTAAGTTTTAGGGTTATAGGGTTAAGGATTTCCAATAATTTGATTGGTGTCATCAACACCAAAACATAGAAAACTTAATCTGATTGTAATATCTCAGGTTGGGTTTTCAAAAAGTGAAAATAATATTGCAGTCGTGGCATCGCTGCATCAAAGTATCTATATAGGGCCCTAATAATTTCTTCATGTTCATTGCGGAGTTCTCTCGATATTATTCTTAATACGTTTTAAGAAGTTTATCGAATTAAAACGCATTTGCCGATTGCAGAAGAGCAAGGTTCACATTCCCTGTTGTTTCACATGCTGCCTTAATGCTATGAGCTGCCTTTAAGTTTCCTTATTTTCATAATAGCCTTTTGTTGCTCTGTCGTGCATCATGTGATTGAGCCCGGGAGTTGGGCATCCTTGTGGACCATCGTCACAGTGCATTCTGACAGCGTGCATGAAGGTTGTTATATGTTTTGGCCAAAGTTTCCCCACCCTCACCACATTTTTTGGGGGCCATTTGTTTATAAACGAGATCAGTTTCTCTATGGCTGCTTGCTTGAATTTTACCGTGTTTGCATTTTACGAAGATATTGGCTTTGTTTGTGCAGCCTTCATGGGGGGGGGTTGGCGGAAATTGGCATTTTAAATTAATGGCATCAATTATTTTAGTTGACATATTAGATGAACTCCAGAAGATGATTCTTTAGCCAAGCTAATCGAAATTATATAAAAGTAAAATTATGTTACAGGACAACAATGTGTGGAAGTAGATCATTACTTCAGCTCTGACAACAAAAACATCTGTGTAAAATCGTAAGTTAAAATTAAGTACCGGAAACAGATGTGCGGCAAGAAGATCATTACGAGCCATGACAAACTGCTGTGTAGTATTTTGGTAAATCTCTATTGTTTGAAAAAGGAAATTATAGACTTAGCTTAAAGATTATGATCAGTGGTGGAGCATTGCTATTAGGAATGGTTACATGTAATGAGTTGCACAAATTGCAGATAGGAAATAATCAGGAGACTGGTCAGAGTTCTCCTGCCTGATGGATAGTCATATTGGAATGAAATTCTATCATTGGTTCAAAGAGTTTCTTGATCAATTTTAATATATGCATTGTAACACTGCAAAGGACTAGGAGGGATGGTTTCCTGGTTTGATATTGGGGATTCTAGGAGGTTTTCCTAGTTTGATATTGTGGATGACTAAGAGAGTTTCTTGGTTTTATGATGATTGTTAAGTGGACTGGAATTTGGGCTGTGATAATAAATTGTTCATGCACGATACAGATGCATATACCCACTTTGGTCTCCTGCGTTTGTTCTTCGGTCTGTCGGTAAAGGTTCATTATTCCGAAGGTTCACTATTCATCACCCCGCAAGTCTTGTAGCGAAGATACTTTTTTAATTGCTGAATGAGCTCTTGAACCTCAAAATTCGACGACCCTCAATTGAAAATGCGCTTACACTTTCCTCCGATTTCTCCTGGTTCTCCGAAATGTTGGGGTTTTTATGTGGGGTAGAAAGATGCCTATCGGTATTAATTTATTAAAGCGAATTTTGTGAAATTACCCGAAAAGTACGAGTGAATAAAAAAGCCCACGAAATAATCCAAAACTAAACGAGAATGCAAAACTGCACAAAGAATGCAAAACTTCACGAAACCACGCGCTAGCGTTAGACGCATCTCAAGAAAACAGTCGACGCACATATAGCGAGTGCGTAAGTATTCACGCTAAACGATGCGCATCTGCAAATAGGTGTGCGTACTGAAAGGACCCTCTATCACCCTTAAATGATAAAGCTGTTTAAGAATGAGAATAAAGGTATGACTTTGGGAACCGATGTGAAAGCAGATATAGTCCGGCGGGAGCCATAGTCCGGGGGCTCCATAGACGACAACGGAATAAAGCGTGAAACTAATGTTGCGTAAGAGTCAACTGAATCGATTGCCCTATTGTTCACCGTTGTTCCCGGACTATGAGTACGCCGGACAATAATTACTTCTACACCTGTACTCTCTTTACGACGAATTGAACCCGGCGACACCATTATTTTTGCGTGGAAGAACTCGGCCTCCGGCCTCGTTCTTCCACTTAAAATAATGGTATCGCCTTGGGTTCAATTCGTCGTAAAGAGAGTACCGGTTCCCAAAATCATACCCTTATTCTCTAAGTATAAGAAAACATATACTATATAGGGCTATGTCTTTCAAAATGACGCCTTTTTAAAAGATTCCTTTTTACTGTATCGTGGGAGATTATTTCTTTGGTTTAAAGGGTGTATATTGCAATATTGCTTTAAATATTAATTAGTAAATTTTATACATACATAACGCATAAAAATATTTCTGTCATTTGATTGGTGGATACTATATCACGTGACATAAAATATTATAGACTAGTTCCGCAAAATTGCACAAGAGGGAAAAAGTTCCCATAAAAAGCTACTATTTCCCCATCACAGGGAAATAGTTCATTTTTATGGGAACTTTTCCCTGCATTTGTTTCTTGACTAGCCTTGAGTTTTGGTGGCAGCTGATCTCGACGAGACTTGGCAAGTTTTTTTCAAATAACAGAAATATTTTTATATGTTATATAAAACAAATATTGACTGCTCTCTATTCGTGAAATGGTGCAAAATAGCTCCCCTCGGTGACTGGAGACCGCGTTGGTCTACTATTTTCCCTCGACCTTCGGTCTCTGGAAAATAGTAGGCTCACGGTCTCCAGTCACCTCGGGTAGTTATTTTGCACCATTTCCCTCATGAGCAGCCAATATTTGTATAATATAGCTTAATATATAGCTACTGATTCTCTTAAAACTGCTGGAAAATCAAAATGGCTACCACTTTTATGTGAAATACACATTTTTAGTCGATGTTTAGTTAAAATATTTTGACCTCCATTTTTATTTCTTCATGGCTGTCATTTTGAACAAAATGGCAATCCATAGGTTTTCTGATAGTAGGTCAACAATATTTTAATAATGCATGATTAAGATTACGCTTATATTCCAAAGAATAAACTTATGGTTTGCGTACTTGTATTTAGCGTTTGTGGCGACCATTTAAAGTATTGAATTACGATCAATATATTGAAACTTTAAAACGCAGCTGCAAATGCCTATACCTTCGTACATTTAGGGGGGGTATATACGTTTTTTGTACATTTTATAATTATTGGTCAATTTGTGGTCAAAATTGGTATTTTAGGCGCCATTTTGTTTTCAAGGCTGACTCAGAGATTTCACGAGGATGGCGCCCTACATTTTCTTTTTAAAAATCATTTTTTTTTTTGCACATACATAATGCTTGTCCCCAAACTAACTCCTGGTACAAACCAATGGGAAAGTTATACGGCAGACAATGCCACCTACCAAAAATATATTTATGTTCAGTATAGGTAGATTGGACCTTTTAGAACAATTTTGATATCAGATGAAAGGCCGTATTTTTCTCATTGTCATCCTTAAATTTCAGCTCTCAAAGATACAGATAAAAAACGAACGTTTTAATGGTTAACCAACAATATTAACACAGTAGTGAATAGGGCGTTCTGCACTATGCATTATCGCGTCTAGCATAAAAAAACCGCAAGTTTGTTTCCCACGGTACTTGATGGTCATTGTGTAGTGCACGTCCCAGGAAAGAACACGATAGACAAAAATCTGAACAAGCACCTTTAATTGGGATTCCTGAGATCAGCTGACTTGAATAAATGACTCAGTTTGGTTCCAAACGAATTCTTCTCGGCACACATCACTCTCTCCATAAATAACTCTTCGCGATATAGGTTTGGTTGTAATATCGTTATCAATCCCCTTTCAGACGGGCCAATCTTGAGTCGGCGGCGTCGCGAGTCTAGTTTGTGCAAATAGTGTATCACGTGCCGCGCCGGCAAGTTCGACCTTTGACACTGTGGAATGTCAGAGCTATCAACAAACCCTTCTGAAGTTCTGTCTAGTACAAAACCGTAGTTTTGCTGGAGTGAGTCTATAATTAAAATCACACCATCAAATTTACCACCATTGGGAGTTTTGTTAAGCGAAATTATGGGGTGGGATTGCAACCCTCTGGTTAGACCATGGGGTTAGATGTGTTACATGCGTTAGTTCCTAATGAGTATTGGCTTATTTAAGGTAGATGATCTATAGTAATTTACCTATATTTTTATTTCTTGTACGTAGCCCTTATACAACTGTCTATATTAAAAATGTAATAGGGATGTACCTGGCAAGCGCAGCGACGAGCAGGAAATTTTCGGTTCCTCTAAAAGGCAGACCGCAGACTGCAGACCACAGACTGTTCCTCTAAAAGGCAGACTGCAGACTGTTCCTCTAAATGGCAGACTGCAGACTGTTCCTCTAAAAGGCAGACCGCAGACCTATTTTTAAAAATAGTCGGTAGAGGTAATAGAATAACACAGACGCGTCTTGCGTAATACGCGAAATTGCCCGCCCTTTTTCAGTTCCACCCATGTGTTTTTTGGGGTCAAAAATGTGTAACATAGTAAAAGTAAAATGAACAAATATAAGGAAAAATGAATATATTATAGATTCTGTTGAAATATGGAAAGAAAAATGTTAATGCCATTAAACATGGTAAAACTCAAAACTGGCCATTTGACTAAGTTTCTGCCTTAACACCCCCTTAACCTAGTTCAGTACAGTTAGTTCACTCAGCGGTCTGCCCTTTAGAGGAACAGTCTGCAGTCTGCGGTCTGCAGTCTGCCTTTTAGAGGAACAGTCTGCGGTCTGCAATCTGCGGTCTGCCTTTTAGAGGACAGTCTGCGGTCTGCCTTTTAGAGGATCAGTCTGCAGTCTGCGGTCTGCCATTTAGAGGAACCGGTATTTTTTTGAAATTATGTCGTCGGCAAATGGACAGTTTTGGCGGCAAAACGTTTTACCATCAAATATGTCAAATGTGAGGAGCGGGATGGACCAATAGTTATACTGAATAGCAATGTAACATATTCCGTCAAAATCAGTAAATAAAATATTGAAAGCTACTATTTTAGATTTTGAAGACAGAATCTGTAAATTCTCCATCATTCAACGTTTCAATGATAAATTAATAGACCTAAAATAATTTTCACTGTCCTGCCTAGTGTTCCAGATATTTCCGCGAATGTTTTCCGGAGATGTCTTCGTTTTTGCATCATTAACCCTCCTCGTCCAACCAGGGGTTTTTGTACTACGTTCACGACCAAAGCGGGGGGGGGGGGGGTGGTTACCACCCCTGATTTTTTCGTTATTAAGCGACAAACATCTCTTGTTAGCTACATATGTCCTTTCTTTCTTCAATCAAGTACAAAAATATAAAGTTTTAACATAACCATGACGTCAATTGTACATCATAAATAGATCTTATTTTTACGACGCAAATGTTGTAAAAGCAAATCGCCAAAATCGGAGGTTTTTGACCGTTTTTGCCTATCAGCAAATTTATTTAATTATTGTATTAATTGGGCATGATGGGTGGCCAAATAGCATACATATTTTATTACTCTTATAATAAGAAAAAAATACAAGTATTTGCTTTACAATAGCTCATACTTACATAAAGTACCATTTTTGGCATTTTAACCCAAAAAGTATAGAAGTGGCAACCACCCCCCCCCCCCATACCTTCCGACTTTGACCGGACACCCTGACCTCTCCTGAAAGGTGGTAACCTACTTCCCATTTTTTTTCGCTAAACTGACCGCAGGAATGACGGACAATTACATAAAAAAAAAAAAAACAGGCCCCTTAGTTTAGATCGTATTCGTGGCGTTTTTTGGCGACAAGGGATCATCCGTTAGGGGGTGGTAACCACTCCCCCCCCCCCCTTGGTTTGTACGAGGTAAGGTTCATTTCGTGATCCTCAGCACCTTCATTTTTTTCACACCTAGATATCCCTCACGAAAGGTTTTATTTCAACATTTCATGTTGGTTCTTTTGTTGCGTAGTGCCATGTTTTGAGGCAAATAGGTTATAATTGCCGGGCCCCCCATAGCTAGGCCACCGCCGTTGTAATACACCCTTACGAATTTTTCCAGACAGATCAATTTGCACGTATATTGGTGCCTTAGGCACACTCACGGAAGAAAAGGATACAATACTTTGTGGCTGAACAGTTTAATACGGATATAAAAATCTCATGTCTTGTCGAGGTAACCGGGGACGAGGCTGTGGATTAAGGAAAGCCCCTTCAACCCTCGTCTTACCAAGCCTTTTTTGTAACTATAAGGGGGGCTTACCTGGATTGGGCCACACCCAGCCGTTTTTGTTCCAATCTCTTTTTCTATAGTGGGGGGTACATGATGCAATAACGCGAAGTTTGGGTTTGGCACGCGCAATGCAATTGTGGGATCCAAGCTTTGCCGAAATAGGCAAAGATCCACTTCCGGTTTTACATGTCGGCGATCAGCTGTGTGGCGCGGAATGCACAGCTGATTCACCCAGAAGTAACAAACAAATTGACACAATTTCGTGCTAACAAAAACACAACTTAGCTTAATAATTACTTCTCACTTAAAGATCAGTTTATTTACAGATAAATTCAGCGCTAAGTCTGAACAAAGTGTCAAATGGAAACATTGGCCAGAGCTTCTTGTAAGTTCGGATCAGCCACTGCTCATGCCTGATGTAAACTACAGGAATCACAGAATGTGAAATGGCACGAAAAATCTAAGAAAAAAAGTAGTAATTTTCACCTTGTTAAATGGTATAGGCCAACATACAGTAATAAGATATTTATTACACCAAATGGGCATCGCTTGACCTACGCTTATACCATGTTCATGTTTCTAGGGTTAATCATTGCAGCTATCAGTGACAGTACGTAGTTTTTGACGATAATCAAGCATGCGGTACGCGACCCTCAGTCTGTCCCACCATTTGTGGACCCGCGTCAACGTGTCATCAAATACTATCGCAACCATGCATGGATGAAATGAGATAAGATGTACGTAATGATGCGCTAAATATCTTCTTTTTGAGGTTATATATACCTTTTTGCTGGCTTGGAAAAAAATGTCAAGTTTCCCTGCAGCACAATATTATTCCCTCATTCATGACTCAATTTCCTCCAGCAGTCATATTCCCTTTATACTTTTTTCCACTATTTTTTTTCTGTCAAATTAACCTGGCAAAGAGGCTTTCCAAAATTCAGGTTTGTTTACATCAGTGTACATGCACCCTCTTGTTGCTATCTATTTGGGTCAATGTCCTTTTCGTATGCGATTTTTAATGGTTCACGGCCCTATCATCCAAGCATCGTAGCTATCCTTGCCTTGCGTGGTGGATAAGAGTTCTGTCGACACATTTTGCTACATAACTTTGTTGTATTGGAAACGATGCCAGGGCATGCTGAACATGATTCCCCTACGTCAAAACTTGTTGGTATTTTACCCTTCCACGACACCCTAGTTGCATCTTACAATTATTGACACCTCCCTAAATATTTAATCATAATGATACTTAAATTAATTTACATTGTCATTGATGTTTGATCATTCGTGTTTACGTTTCACTGATGTTTGAGCATACGTTTCTTCAAATTCTATTATTAATAGTTTGTTGAAGTTGGGCACTAAATGTTTCAATTATATAACAAGTTCAAGCTAATAGCTAAGTTCTTTAAAAATTATGTTGGTTATTTATTTAAGTTACGCTACGTGACAATTTTCGTACCTGTACTACTCAATAATAATGTGACGTTCATGTGAACGACGCATAATGACCACAGTGCACTTCGGATGTACATTTCTCGCCGTAATTCACATATTTTCATGCGATAAAATTACTGGATTCGTTGGAATACAATTCAAAATCTTGATTAAATACTGGAAATTTATGAAAAAAAATACTGTAACACTCCTTTATGTAAGTGAAAATCGCCGACTCTGATCAGTATATTCTTCGTGTACACACTGAACAGCACGTAGCATAGGACGCTAGAAACTGAAGTGGATCTTTGCCTATTTCGGCAAATCTTGAATCCCACAATGCATTGCGCGTGCCAAACCAAAATTCGCGTATTGGAAATTAACCTTTTTTTGGTACAATTCAAAAAGAGAAAATTCCTGAGTTTTGTGTGTGAAATTTACGACGGCACTACAAATGCCCGTGATTATAACACAAAATTGGTATCCTGGCTGCCATTTTGATAGCCATAATATCCAACATTTTGTGATAGCCCTTATGATTTAGTAACGGCCCAAACAAAATTCAATTTACATTAGTATCAGATCCCTGAAATAGTATAACTAGGCTGATTTGTATTTAACTTTTGGTGGCGGCCATTTTGAATTTTTGGGTCACGTGATTTAAAATGGAAATTTTAGCTTGTTGCGGCAATCACCTATGCCTCTTTACTTTAAGATAAGACAAATTGCAAGTTTGTGTGTGAATTTCTCCCGTGGAAATAGCATGTATACCGATTTAGCCAAATTTGATTATTTGGTATTTGGCCGCCTTTTGATCTCGTTTTGGTTTCAATTTTGAGGCTAAATTTTAGCCATGTAGATTTTGTGGTAGAAGCTCAACAATAAGTTAATATATTTAAAAATACTATTATGGTTATGCATAGCTGTAGATCGTTTATGGCAGCCATTGCTTGCCGGGCCGATTGTTGAATATCTTCAGCTCCATTGTTTGCTGAAGTCTATGTGTGTCCATTGGTCACTGATATTAGGGAAAGGAAATAATTGATGTGACATTTTATTGAGATACAAGTCTTATTTGCGGGATCAAACGGTTATTTAGGCCTAATTGTAATCATTTATTATGACTTTACACTTGGTTTCCCCTAACCACCGATGGGGATAATCGAATTTGTTATACAGTTGATCATTTGGTATACGTCCCATAGTCTATACTACATGATTCAAGGATGGATTACATATAGCTCAATCACGATTCTGATGTACATTGTTATTAGTCAGAGGTGGTCTGAGTGAAAGATTTAGATTTTCTTTGTGTTGATCATTAAAGCAATATTAGCACATTTTTGAAGAGCGCCCCTAATTTTCAAAATTTAATATTTTGGCACAGTTACGTTGGTGATTGTCTATAGGAAAGTATACCTGCGAACAAGAATGCTAAAAATGCGTATTTATCATAAAATAAGCGTTTTTGTAATAAGAATTTGGATCCCAGATTGGACTTAACGGTAGAGCTGAAATGCTCCGTTTATGTCCGTCCATGATGAAATAGTGCCACCTCGAGAAAATAACCTCTAACTTGATTTGCCTGAACCAATAAAACAACCAATGGATGAGCGTAGACACGTATACAAGGCGCTATTTCACGGCTATTTCACATTGGAAGGCCGTTTCCAGCAGCCGTGGAATTATTATCGGGATCCCGATAATAATTATTCTAATTACAAAATTCCTTCGTTTGTGAGACACAGACATTTTCGAGCTTAACCATTCACAGGTATGGTTTACCAGCCAGTTACCAATGCAACCGTGTAAAAATCTCAATTTTTTTGAAAAATTGGGGGCGCTCTTCAAAAAATGTGCTAATATTGCTTCAACCTTTTTACACAATATGTTTTTGGTGATGCAATATGGATGATCCAGGGCAGCGGGCGTGTTGTTGTGTCTTGTTAGTCTTTGTCAAAGATTCGGGTTTATTTAGTCCGCGCAGGGTGGAGCGAAATCGAGAGAGGTTTGTAAAACCATGGTAACCAGTTTGATCTCTATAGGGGAGAGTACCCTGTAGTTTATCTTTCCATGGTCTGTAAACAGGTTAACAACTCATAAAGTTGGAAGAAATTGTATTCATTTTGACAACTCCATCGTCATCGTCTAGCTTGAGTAGGAGATTGGAAGTGATTTCACATGAATATTATGATGAACAAGTTGAGTGGTTCAAAGTGACGATGGATGAATTGTCTTTTTTACCATACATAAAAGCACTTGGGTTAGTCAAACTTAGTCTTGTTTATACAATTCCCCTACAGTTCTTGAAGTAACCTCACGACCTTTTAACTGGAAAAGTTACTGCACTAGGTAGTACAAAAGTTCAATTGTGTGGAGAAAGGGGAGTCTACAAGCTCAGAAAAGTAACTATAAATTAAAAATCAAAACCCAAAATGAAAAGTACTGCTGAGTCTGTTGGTTTTTAAAAAATCTTCTTTGTTTTTGATGACAAACATAAATTAAGAGTAGATTTTATAAATATTTCTTTAACCCTGAAAAAAGATAAAGCACAATAAACACGCACACACACTCACATACACACAATAGCTTGCAATATGTGATGTAATCATGGTATAAAAATGAAGATGGAAATTTACGCACCTCTTTTGCATGCAGTTGGAGCTGAACGAGCAGTCTGTCTGCCACGAAACAACTAAGTTCAAATTAGTGCTCAGGTTAGCAAAAAGTCTAGTAGATTATATGGTTCCCATGGACCCCCTTTAAAACTCAATGCTAACAATATTTTTAGAATCTTTACGATATCTCCTTAAAAGCCGTATGCCTAATATATAAATAACACAATACCAAAATCTTGAATCTAAACAGATCAGTCATATAAAGTAGTTCAATTTAGTTGAAAAGCATCTCAAATGATTTGCCTCACCATGAGGAATCAGAAAATATATAGTTTGGCATATCTGTAAGATATAGGTGAAAATGTTATAAAGGTTGAACTTTTGTTTGGTCATTGAACAGGGGCCAAATTTTCAAAATGATTAAATCTTGACAAAAATGGTGTCAAATTGTTGGTATGAGCATGAGCAATCTGGAAATGTACAGTTTCCATTATTTAGGATCTTCCGTTTTGGTATATTTTTTTAGGAAAGAGACGAGTAGTCCCCAATTCCCATACAAAACAATGCAAATTTGACAAGAGGGTAAATTTACGCCGAATTTTACCACCTAACTAAACATCCTAGATATTGCAAACTATACTTTTCTGGATTGCTCATGCTCATACCAACGATTAGCGACTTGACACCAATTTTGTCAAGATCCATGCATTTTGAAAGTTTGGCCCCTGTACATTTTTGCCAAACATCAGAAATATGCCAAACTATATATTTTCTGATTCCTTGTGATGAGACGAATCATTTTGAGATACTTTTCAACTAAATCGAACCACTCTATATGGAATCACACCACTAAATAACTCCCCATAGCCTTGTGTACAAAATGACCTCTCACCAAACGTCGATTTCTCGGCTATAAAGCGACTGGTTATTTCAAAACTGATTTTTTTTGAAGATTACACCATACCTCTTCAAAAAAAAATGAAAAAGTCATATGATGAAGGCTGATTTTTTGAGCTACGGAGCATCGAAAGATTGGCATGTTTTCAAAACGTCGACGCCTAGTTGAATGTTACTAGTAAATTAAAATTGCACAGTTTCCCCAAACCCTCTGAAATTATACAAAACTGGCACAGACAAACTCTTTATTAAATGGTTTGTTACTAGTCCACACATTATGATTAATTTCAAATTTCATTTAAAGACATAACTTATCAACATTTTGTGACTCTTCATTTAGGCAAGGGCCATATTTCGGACGCCAACACCACTGTCTCGGCACTGACGTCGTCTGCTACACCTAGTTTATTTAGTGGTGTGATTCCATATGACTGATCTGTTTAGGGAGCGGTCATTATTTATGCCGAGGGGGAATGGAGGATTTCAACTTTTTTTCGGCAAAATTTTCGTGTTCCCCTCTCGCTTCCATTCAAAAATTTCACACTCCCCTCTTGATCATGCTGATTTCCCCATTTAAAAGTTCATGTTCCCCTCTCTCTCGTTGATGAAAAATTTCACGTCCCCCCTCTCTCTTACAAAAATTTTTCGGGTTCCCCTCTCAAATCCTCCATTCCCCCTGGCGTAAATAATGACCCCTCCCCTAGATTCAAGATGGCTGGCACTGAACGGACAAGATTGAGTCTTGCGTCGATTTACATGATACGTGATGCAAAATATCGATACAAATACACAAAAAAATATGTCTACTGGTTCAGGGCATCATCGATATGAGCTGACATGCATTGCCTTAAACGTGTATTTACTTTTTCCTAGTTTCCAAGTAATTAACTGAGACTACGTGAAACTTTCATAAAGGAGAGAGGGCGGAACCTATTCAATGACCAATCAAAGGTTCAATGACCCTTATCACATTTTCACCCATATCTCTGTACATAAAACATGAGAAATATGCCAAAGTATATATCTTCTGATTCCTTATGATGAGACGAATCATTTGAGATACTTTTTAACTAAATCGATCCACTCTATATGACTGATCTGTTTAGATTTAAGATAGCTGCCAAACGGACAAGATTTTATTATGGTAACATAAACATTCTTTAACACTTAAGTGACCAAGAGGTTTCACTCCCGTTAGTGCCCAACCCCCAAGGAAACCACTTTCCCGAGGGAATTTTTGTACGAAAGTATATCACTGTGAAAGGGCATAGGACAATCTCAAATCAGCAATAAAAATGATACTTGTTATTTGGGCTGCAACTTAGGGGCAAAACATTGTTTTCAAAACACGGGAAAAATGGGCAAAAAGACAGAACATTAAAGGGAGCCTTGCGCTAACATCAAATTTTTTAAAAAACTGTGACGGCGCACCAATCCCTTATTTTTTTACATCGCATCTAAGTTCCAACGTATATACGGTACTCCATCGATAAAACGACCCATGGACACATTGGAATTGGGCGGATTTACCTCGAAAACTAACACGCACACCTCGAAATTGGGCGGACTGTGAATGGAATACTAACACATACACCTCGAAATTGGGCTGCTCGTGCCTCGATCGAGGTGTGTACGAATGATAATTGAGTCTTGCGTTGATTTACATGATACGTGATTCAAAATATCGATCCAAATACACAAGACTAGGAGTCGACTTGATTCCAGGCCATCAATTTATGAGCTGATATGCATGCCTTAACCGTACCTTCTTTTTCCCTTCCTAGCTTCCAGTAATTACTAAGAACATGAATTTCATAAAGGAGAGAGGGCGGAACCTTTACATGTACCAATCAAGGTTCAATGATTTTATAAATGATTGTCTAACCTAATAAGGATTTGTTTGCATTCGTGTTTTGCTTTTCAATGTTTAATAGGCCCTTTATCTACATTTCCATTCGCTCTCGAGTGACAGTGCAGTGGAGTACGTCATGACTGACAACGTTCTTGTGCCACTAGGTTTCAAACGTGCGGGTGCATATAATGCTATAGGGTCCTCATTTCAACCATATTTCACCCATATCTCTGTACATAAACATCCGTTTACAAGATTTGATTTTGGACAGATTTTGATTTTGATACATAACAGTCTGTAACACTTAAAGTGAACCAAGGGGTTTTCACTCTCCGTTATTGCCCAAGGGGGGGGGGGGTCCATGTGCCCCCAGGAAACCACTTTACGATGGAATTTTTGTACGAAATTTTTAACACATGCGAAGGGTCTAAGACAACCCTCGAATACCCAAATTAAGTATATTTAACACAAACGTTGCAGTTTTATGAAACCTGTTATTTTTTACGAGTGTTGGCCAAAAAAACCAATCAGTTTCCCTACGACTTTGTAATGTAACAGTACCGGTTTAGGACGTCCACAATGCAAATTGTTTTCAGTACATAAAGGATTAATTATTTTTAAATGTTACTAATAATTGTTTACTTATAATGTATATGCCGAGCAAACAAAATTGCTTTGGTTCTTGATTTTAAAGAATATTCTCACCTGACTTCCGTTAGTGCCCAAGGGGGGGGGGGTTCACCCAAACAATAAGTAAAGCCCCATACCATAATTAACTCATTAACGGCTTAGCCGATTTAATATTTTTGGGTATGAAATAGGGCATTTAAAGCAGACAATTAACAAATTTCGGTGCAAAAATCCCACGCTAAAGCGGGTAGCGCAAAACAATTTTGAGGGTCCCCTACCCCCCCGGTCACTTGGTCGCGTAAAGATTCCTAAATCATGTTAAATTAAGTTTCAGGGGGTGCATGGGAACACGTAATCTGCTAGACTAATATTGCTGGCCAGTAAAAATATATCATTCACTATTATGACAACTCGCATTGCAGGTAGGCTAATTCTATTCTACTTTTATTCTTCAATTACACGAGAACGAGTTGGGATGTCTTAACCCGAACACGACATTATATCGTTGTGCCAAAAACCAAAATGGTTCTGGCATACAAACATAACAATATTGCCCAATTTGACGAACTATAAGAATGATTTCTAACCTAATAAGGATTTGCATCGTGTTTTGCTTTTCAAATGTTATAAGGCCCTGTATCTACACTTCATTCGCTCACGATTGACAGTGCCGTGACGTCCATGACTGACACGTCTTTGCCACTAGGTTTCAAGTGTGCGGGTGCTATAATGCTATTATTCCAAGGGGGGCGGCGAGAGTTTCAGGGCTGCTTAACTCTAAAAAACCTAGTTGAAGTCACAACAAGACCGACAAAAATAGTCCCAAAGAATAGGCCATCCTGAACATATCGTAGTCCCTTGTAAAATCAAAGAAAATTGTTCCGAATGTTAAATTAATCACGTTTTTTTTTTTGGCCAAATTTATGTTGCCATCGCCCGGTTATGCAAAATACTAGTTCCTGCAGGCCACGATAGTTCAACATTTATTATTACTAGTGTGACGGGCGCACCCTATTTTTTTTTACATCGCATCGAAGTTCCAACGTATTCCGGTACTCCCTCGATAAAACGACCCCTCGACACATCGGAATGGGCGGACTTACCTCAAACTAACCGCGCCCCATCGAAATGGCGTACTGTGATGGAATACTAACACATGCACCTCGACATTGGGCTGCTCGTGCTCGATCGAGGCAATCGATACCCATCGATATTGAAAGTCTTGCGTCGATTACATGATACGTGATGGCAAACATCAATAACCATATAGTCTATGGTTCAAAGCATCCTCGATATGAGCTGATATGCATTGCCTTCAATGTACTTACTTACTTTTTCCTAGCTCACATGAAACTTTCATAAAGGAGAGAGGGCCTAGGCGAACCTTCCACTGACCATCAGAGGTTCAATTATACCCTTAGTCACATTTCCACCCTAAGCTCTGTACATAACATCAAAATATGGACAAGATTGGATTTTGGACAAGTTTGATTTGTAACATCAAAATTCTTTAACACTTATTAGTGCCAAGGGGTTTTCACTCCCGTTAGGGCCCGGGTTCCCAAGGAAACCACTTTCCCGAGGGAATTTTTTGCATCGAAATTATACCACATATAGGATCATAAACAACCTCATCATCAATAAAACTGAATTTTGTTATTTGGGCCTGCAATTAGGGGTCACAAACATTGTTTTTCAAACACGCGAAAAATAGGCAAAAGACGGAAAATTAAAGGGAGCCTTGCGCTTAGATCAAACTTTTTACGGGTATTGCCATAGACTTTGTACAGTAACGTTTAGCAACGTCCACAATGAAATTGTTTGTTTTCAGTACATAATATGGTTAATTATTTTTTATTTATTTATTTATTATTTCGACCATTTTTAGCAGGGTACCTACTCAACAAGCGTTGATTTTCAGTAGGGGCCCTGCCCGGTACACAGATAATTACATGGGTTTAAAATAGGATAAATACAATCAATTTCATAAATACAAATAATACATATATGTACAATTAAAATATAAAAAGATTACCATAGAAAGACACAATAGCAGTGTAATATAGGATTTCCGGTTTCTGCAGAGCAAGATGAAAGGCACTAAAACATGTATTAACAACTTCAAATTCTTTTTAACATTTCTGTTAAAACACGTAAAGTATGGCTATTCATATTTATTTATAAACCTTCCATACACAGACCCCTGTATTGAAATGTATTTTACCGTAGTTTATATATATCTTGAATTAGCGATCACCAGCTTTACTGTGCTTGTACATGTATGTTGTTGAGTGCCATCGTTAAATAATTAAAAACATCTTGGGAAGTATGAAGGTGCCCAGACCTTTAATAACTTTGTAACATCATGTACCCAGTAACATATGAATACACTACGAAGTCTAGAAACCAAGAGATTTCACATGTCCCATTATAGTGGTACGAATGATAATTGAGTCTTGCGTCGATTTACATGATACGTGTAATATAAAATATCGATACAAATACCCAGACATGTCTACTGATTCAAGGCACATCAATTTATGAGCTGATATTCATTGCCTTAAACGTGTACTTACTTTTTCCTAGCTTCAAGTACTAATAAGAACATGAAACGTTCATAAAGGAGATAGGGCGGAACCGTACAATGACAATCAAATTTCAATGATTTTAATAAATGATTTCTAACCTAAGAAGGATTTGTTTGCATTCGTTTTGCTTTTCAAATGTTAATAGGCCCTTTATCTACATTTCATCGCTCTCGAAGTACGTGCAGTGACGGTCATGACTGACACGTCTTTGCCACTAGGTTTCAAGTGTGCGGGTGCATATAATGCTATAAAAGGTCCTCACATTCACCCATATCTCTGTACATAAACATCAGATGTACAAGATTTGATTGGGACAAGATTTGATTTTGATAACATCAAAAGTCTGTAACACTTAAGTGACCAAGGGGTGTTCAACTCCCTTAGTGCCCAGGGGGGTCCATGTTCCCCCCAGGAAACGCACTTTCCTGAGGGAATTTTGTGTACGAAATTTACACCCAGGCGAAGGGTCATAAAGACAACTCAATCACCAAAAAATGAATGTGTTGTCTGGGCTGCAAATTAGGGGCAAAACATTGTTTTCAGAAACACGCGAAAATGGCAAATTAAGGGAGCCTTGGGCTTTCATCAAACTTTCCTGAAAACTTATTTTATGTTGATATCTACTCTAGACGACCCAAATTACGTAATATTTACACAAAAGTTGCAGTTTTAGGAAACCCTGTATTTTTACGAGGGTTGCAAAAAAACACATCAGTTTTCCCCATAACTTTTTAATGTACAGTAACGTTATGACGGTCAATGAAATTGTTTTCAGTACATAAGGGTTAATTATTTTTAATGTTACTAATAATTGTTACTTATATGTATATGTATAGTAAACAACATAGCTTTTTGGTTCTTTGATTTTAAAGATATTCTCACCTGACTTTCCTTTAGTGCCCAAGAGGGAGGGCAATGGGACCTCACTATACCTCATAACGGCTTAGCGATTTAAATATTTTTGGGTATGAAATACGCGCATTTACAAGTCAGACAATTACACAAAATCTCGGTGCAAAAACCCCCGCGTAAAGCGGGTAGCGCGAAACAAATTTTGGAGGGTCCCTACCCCCGGTCACTTGGTCGCGTAAAGATTCTAAAAATCATGTTATAATTAAAGTTTCAAGGGGGTGGCCATGGGAACACATATATATGCAGACTAAATAGTGGCTCCATAAAATATATCCATTCACTCGTATGACACGCTGCATTGCAGTAGGCTATTCTCATTTTTTTATTCTCAAATTATAGATACTAGTTGGATGTCCTAACCGAACACGACATTATATCGTTGATCCGCCCAAAAACCAAAATGTTTCTGGGCATACAAACTATAACAATATTGCCCAATTTGACAGACTATAAAATGATTTCTAACCTAATAAGGATTTGCCGTTGTTTTTGCTTTTTCAAATGTTCATAGGCCCTGTATCTACACTTCATTCGCTCCGAATTGGATACAGTGCATGACGTCATGACTGTACACTCTTTGCCCTAGGTTTCAAGTGTGCGGGTGCATATAATGCTATTATTCCAAGGGGGGCGCGAGAGTTTCAGGGCTGCTTAACTCTAAAACCTAGTGAAGTCACCAAACAAAACCGAACAAAATATAGTCCAAGAATAGGGCCATCTGAACATATCGTAGTCACTTGTAAAATGAAAGAAAATTGTTCCGATGTAAATTAATAACGTTTTATTTTTTTTTTGTTGGCCAAATTATGTTGCCATCCCGGTTGCAAAACTAGTTCCTGCAGCCACGATAGGTAATTTATTATTATCTAGTGTGACGGCGCACCGTATTTTTTTTTTACATCTCCATCGAAAGTTCCACCGATATCCGGTACTCCTCGATAACACGACCCATCGACACATCGGAATTGGGCGGACTTACCTCGAAAACTAACCCGCACACCTCGAAATATGGGCGGACTGTGAATGGAATCCTAACACATCACCTCCGACAATTGGCTGCTCGTGGCCTCGATCGAGGGCATCGATACCCATCGATAATTGAGTCTTGCGTCGATTTACATGATACGTGATGCAAAATATCGATACAAGAATATGTCTACTGGTCCAAAGCATCATCGATATGAGCTGATATGCATTGCCTTAAACGTGTACTTACTTTTTCCTAGCTAACATGAAACTTTCATAAAGGAGAGAGGGCCTAGGCGGAACCTGTACAATGACCAATCAGAGGTTCAATGATGACCCTTATCACATTTTCACCCTATCTCTGTACATAAACATCAGAAATATGGACAAGATTGGATTTTGGACAAGATTTGATTTTGGTAACATCAAAATTCTTTAACACTTAATTAAGTGACCAAGGGGTTTTCACTCCCGTTAGTGCCTGGGGGTTCCCAAGGAAACCACTTTCCCGAGGGAATTTTTGCACGAAATTTATACCACATGTGAAGGATCATAAGACAACCTCAATCAGCAATAAAAAATGAAATTTGTTATTTGGGCTGCAAATTAGGGGCAAAACATTGTTTTCAAAACACGCGAAAAATAGGCAAAAAGACGGAAAATTAAAGGGAGCCTTGCGCTTACATCAAACTTTTTACGGGTGTTGCCATAGACTTTGTACAGTAACGGTTTAGCAACGTCCACAATGAAATTGTTTGTTTTCAGTACATATATGGTTAATTATTTTTATTTATTTATTTATTTATTTATTTACTAGTTATTTATTTCACAATATTTTAGCAGGGTAACCTACTCAACAAGCGTTGATTTTCAGTAGGGCCCTGCACGTGTACGACAGATAATTACATGGTTTAAAAATAGGATAAATACAAATCAATTTCATAAAAGTACAAATAATACATATATGTACAATTAAAATATAAAAGATTACACATAGAAAGACACAATAGCAGTGTAATATATGATTTCCGGTTTCTGCAGAGCAAGATGAAAGGCACTAAAACATGTATTAACAACTTCAAATTCTTTTTAAATTTCTGTTTAAAACACGTAAAAGTATGGCTATTCCTAATATTTATAGATAAAACATTCCATAGCACAGAACCCCTGTATTGAAATGTATTTTTACCGTAGTTTGTATAATATCTTGGAATATAGAGATCACCAGCTTTACTGTGCCTTGTACATGTTATGTTGTATGAGAGTGCACATCGTTAACATAATTAAAAACATCTGGGAGGTATGAAGATGCCAGACCTTTAATAACTTTGTACATCATGTACCCAGTAACATATGAAATACGACTACGAATATCTATAAAACCAAGAGATTTCAACATGTCATTAATGTGTGTACGAATGATAATTGAGTCTTGCGTCGATTTACATGATACGTGATGCAAAATATCGATACAAATACACAAGAATAGGTCTACTGATTCAAGGCATCATCAATTTATGAGCTGATATGCATTGAACGAATGGGGCACTTAAAATTATGCACATGACAGTATTTTGGAGTTTCTGAAGTTTGTTCTGCGTTTTTATTCTTCAAATTACAGAGACGAGTTGGGATGTCTTAAAGGTGTATTTCGTGATTTCAGCACCTTCTGTTTCATTCATTGATCACTAGATACCCTTGAGAAAAGCTTATTCTCAAAATTTGAGCTGATTCCGATCTTGCGGTTTTGTGTTATGAGCAATTGCTCTTTTCCCACGGTCCCATATGCTCATGTGCTGTAATTGCTGTCCGTTTACGGACAGAAAATACAAAATTACGGACGGAAAATACAAAATTACGAATTTCTTACAGATGCGAAATTTCTGGCCATTTTTCATCATATCCAAAGTCATTCTCAGGCAATATAGGTCGCATGAACTTGCAGATTGGGAATGATCAAATACCAAGGTGGTGTGTCATATTTATCATGAAGCAAAATTGGGTTTCCTGAAGATACACATGTTACTAAAACGTTCAGTGAGGCCCAGGGTGGCCGTTTCTGTGCGAGACCTCAGCACTGCACTGTGTAGCCTAGGGTAAATGTATGATCTACACAATTCTCTGTCTATAATACATGAATAAGTGATGTTCTTTTGAACTATCTTTCCATTTCTTACCTTCCTCAAGTAATTGCTTTCACATTACTTAAAAGATTTTAGGTATAGACCAAAATGTGCTTGTCCACTAGATAAAGGAGAATACGCATAAATAACACACACTTCCATATAAGCAGTTTGCCACCCCTTTTTAGGAATAAACAGTAAAAAAAACTTCCCGATTTTTTCCTTGACAAAGATGGTAAGAATGTAACTGACCCTGCTGCTATTGCCTCCTACTTCAATGAATTCTTCACGAATACTGGACTTTCTCTTGCCGATAAAATACCACCACCTGATCCTAATTTTTCACCCCTGTTAAGTTTATCAACACAACAAATAGGTTTTTTCTTTACCCAACTTCATCAGACGAAATTGATAAACTTGTAATGAAATTAAAAACACTGAAGCACAACCACCGGCCATGATGGTATCAGCTCTAATATCCTTAAGGCTGTGCTACCTGAAATAAATTTACTGAATTCGTGTACATATTTTCAATCGTTGTTTATCAACTGGTGTTGTTCCTTCAAAGCTCAAAATCGCTAAGGTCATTCCTGTATTCAAAGCCGGCTACTCCCACTTGTTTAACAACTATAGGCCTGTCTCTATACTGCCAACTCTTTCGAAGGTCTTGGAAAGGATTATGTATAACAGAATTTTTAATTCTATTTCCAAGCATAACATTTAAAAGTCAGACAATTACACAAAATTTCGGTGCAAAAATCCCACGCGTAAAGCGGGTAGCGCGAAAACAAATTTTGAGGGTCCCTACCCCCCCGGTCACTTGGTCGCGTAAAGATTCTAAAAATCATGTTAGAATTAAGTTTCAAGGGGGTGCATGGGAACACATATAATCTGCTAGACTAATAGTGCTGCCAGTAAAAATATATCATTCACAACTCGCATTGCAGGTAGGCTATTCTACATTTTTTATTCTTCAAATTACAGAGACGAGTTGGGATGTCTTAACCCGAACACGACATTATATCGTTGTCGCCAAAAACCAAAATGTTTTCTGGCATACAAACTATAACAATATTGCCCAATTTGACAGACTATAAAATGATTTCTAACCTAATAAGGATTTGCATTCGTGTTTGCTTTTCAAATGTTAATAGGCCCTGTATCTACACTTCATTCGCTCACGAAGTGACAGTGCAGTGACGTCATGACTGACACGTCTTTGCCACTAGGTTTCAAGTGTGCGGGTGCTGCTAATGCTATTATTCCAAGGGGGGCGCGAGAGTTTCAGGGCTGCTTAACTTTAAAAACCTAGTGAAGTCACCAAACAAAGACCGAACAAAATATAGTCCAAGAATAGGGCCATCTGAACATATCGTAGTCACTTGTAAAATCAAAGAAAATTGTTCCGAATGTAAATTAATCACGTTTTTTTTTTGGCCAAATTTATGTTGCCAATCCCGGTTGCAAAATACTAGTTCCTGCAGGCCACGATAGTTCATTTATTAGTTATCTAGTGTGACGGCGCACCGTATTTTTTTTTTTACATCGCATCGAAGTTCCAACGTATATCCGGTACTCCCTCGATAAAACGACCCATCGACACATCGGAATTGGGCGGACTTACCTCGAAAACTAACCCGCACACCTCGAAATTGGGCGGACTGTGAATGGAATACTAACACATGCACGTCGACATTGGGCTGCTCGTGCCTCGATCGAGGCATCGATACCCATCGATAATTGAGTCTTGCGTCGATTTACATGATACGTGATGCAAAATATCGATGAAAAAAATATGTCTACTGGTTCAAAGCATCATCGATATGAGCTGATAAGCATAACATTCTTTGTTCCAACCAGTTTGGATTTCGCCCCAAAAGGACCACCAATATGGCCTTAAATGACTTCTACACCAAAGTATCAGAGCACTTGGCATTCAATTGGTATCTTTCTTGATTTAAGCAAGGCTTTCGATACATTAAACCACTCCATCCGTATAAATAAGTTAAGCCTCTATGACATAAGGTGTCTTGCAAATCGTTGGATATCCAATTACTTATCTGATAGAAAACAACTTGTTACACATAATGGTAAATCCTTTTCGCCCTCTAACATCATCTGTGGTGTACCGCAAGGCTCCACATTAGGTCCGCTTCTCTTCTTACTGCACATCAATGATCTTCCTCTTTGTTCCAGCCTTCCTCACTATAGGCCTATATTATTTGCGGATGACGCTAACATTCTTTTTTCACATGAAGACCTCTATACACTCGAAACCACGGTTAATAACGAACTTTCCATTATTTCCAATTGGTTCAAACATAAGAAGCTGTCTCTAAATATATAGCTAAAACAAATTTCATCATCTTCAAAAACCAACATAGTACAAGACCAGAGATACTGATCTAAAAATACAAATCGACAATAACAACACGTAAACACCACTAAGTTTCTTGGCGTACTTATTGATAACAACCTTTCCTGGCACTCCCACACTGTCCACATCTCAAAAATTATTTCTAAATACTAGTATAATGGCATCATACGCAAAGTTCGTCCTTATCTTCCCCTAAATTCTCTTCGTACCCTATACAATACTTTTATTCTCCTTATCTAAATTACTGTGCAATTTTCTTGGCAGACAAAAATAATACACATCTCAACTCTCTTCCTTTTACAAAAAAAAGGCAATTCGCACTTGTACTAATTCCTTAAGGCTGGCACACACAGACCCATTATTCTACGCAATGAACATGTTTATATCTATCTTTTCCAACTTGCTACTTTCATGTATAAATTCCTTCACAATTTACTTCCTTCAGGCCTACTTGAACCCAGTTTTTGCAAAAGAAATTATCAGATCCTTTCATACAACACTCACAATGCTTCGGACCTTCATATTAACCCTACCAACACAAAACTGACAGAGAATACCATTAAAACCCAAGGTGAACTATTTTGGAACGGCGTAGATATGGCACTTTCAAAAATAGTCGCTAACTCTCATCATTTAAAAAACACTTCAAACGGTTTCTTCTCTGTTCATACCATGCAGATTGAGTTTTGTGATCTTTATCATGTGTATATTCTGTATCACTGTCCTGTTTCCCTTTTAGCATTGCTGTCATCCCTCCCTTCCTTGTCTGTCTGTTTTTCTTGTGTCCCTGTCTCGTAACTGAACTTTATTTGCTTTAGGATGTTTGCATATCGATCTACCTACTGTAAAGTATTATTCGCATGTTCTTGATATTCGCTGATTTAGTGCACGTTAGTATCCATTGGTTATTGGTTCACGCCTTGGCTCATGCAGCTCTTCCGAATTATGGTCTGCCGTAGGATTTCTTTGTGATCAATGTGATCAGGGGCTCGAACAAAAGTTAGCGTGAGCCAGTTGACCTGGCAACGGTCTTATTCTAACGTGCTCTACATCAGCGAATAATGGTTCTACCATTTCCATTCTCAAATAATTTACTTTGTTATGCAGGTCCATGTTACATCCATACCATGCCATTTTTTTCTCTGAATGAGGGCATTGTGTTACACGCTCTGCGTTTTGCAGTGTCCTCGTCCAGTAAACTTTATTTATGTACAGATAAAATTATGTATTATTTGTACTTCAATTATTAATCATGTTCTATTGTCCAGTACCTGTATATAAATAATGTTGATGGTCTAATAAAATATGAATATGAATAAAAAGTGCTATAGTCTGCACTCAGTGAACTTGGCCTGGGTTCAAGATAAAACTCAGTGCTGTGAGTGTACTGTCTGAATAAGAAAATAAGGGTATAATTTGCAATTTTTTTCGGCGGCGGCAACCACAAGGTTTCAAACGTGCGGGTGCATATAATGCTATTATTCCAATGCGAGCGCGAGTATTTCAGGCGGCTTAACCCAAAAACCTAGTGAAGTCACCAAACAAAGACCAAACAAAATATAGTCCAAGAATAGAGACATCTGAAGATATAGTAGTCACTTGTAAAATGAAAGAAAATTGTTTCGAATGTAAATTAATCATTTTTTTGGGTCAAATTTATATTGTCAATCCCAGTTGCAAAATACTATAGTTCCTGCAGGCCACGATAGTTCATTTATCATTTATTACTGTGACGGCAAACCGTAATTTTTACCGTAATTTTTTTACATCGCATCGAAGTTCCAACGTATATACGGTACCCCTCGATAAAAACGACCTATCGACACATCGGAATTGGGCGGACTTACCTCGAAAACTAACCCGCACACCTCGAAATTGGGCGGACTGTGAATGGAATACTAACACATGCACCTCGACATTGGGCTGCTCGTGCCTCGATCGAGGTATCGATACCCATCGATAATTGAGTCTTGCGTTGATTTACATGATACGTGATGCAAAATATCGATACAAATACACAAGAATATGGTTCAAAGCATCATCGATATGACTGAGCTTTAAACGTATACTTACTTTTTCCAAAGTAATTAACTGAGAACATGAAACTTTCATAAAGGAGAGAGGGCAGAACCTGTACTTTTACATTTCACTGAGAATAAAGGGAATGCGATTTTTTAACGGAAGAGAAGGGCAACGCGAATTTTCGCCGAAAAAAGTTGAACTTCAACTTTTCCACTACCCTCCCCCACACCAGAGCGCGTAAGTGATTACTGCTCTTTAATTTTATATGGTCAATTTTCCTGAAAACAGTGCATTTTGGAGATAAGATACATCAAAAAAATTGTCTCAAAATTGTATGAAAATAATACTCTCAACTACACTTCTTACATTTCTGCACAGTATGCACAAAACATTTTGTACAGCAAAGGAATCGGGTTTATTATGTTATCAAAACTTTAAAGCAACAAAATATGCCAACTGATGACATTATCAGAGAGGTTGCTGAGAACAATTTGTATTGTACTCGGAAGTTAAAGTTTGAGTAGCTAATTGAACTGAAGAATTATGCTCCAATTTATTTAGTTTATTACATTATCCTTGAGTATTGAATTCTGCCTGAACATTAGACCTAGAAATAAATATTAAGATACCTATTACTAATTTATTTGACATCATACCATTCCATGGCCATATTACAGTTGATTATGTAAACAAGTAAAACACATTCAACGTAATAAACGTTAACGTAATACACAATAACATAGTAAACATTTTGACCATTTTTCACACTTCCCATTGACTAAGATGTATCTGATTGAAAGTTTATATAATTTTTGTGGTCGGAGTGTCCATGCCACTCTTGATCAATATTTAAATAGCTTGTTTGAATGCTGAGAAATGTGGATGACGTAATACACTTCCTTAAAAAGGTCGGATTTTTTTAAAAAAGGTTCAATTTCTTAGACTGTGAGCTAAAGAAAACATTTTTTCCAACTGTAGCATTTACCTTGAAATATGCACATTGCACAATCAATATCTTGGAGGAAGTTTTACCAAACTTAGCAACTGCTTTGTGAAGGATAGCGTAATAAACAAGATTTTCACGGACATTAGATTTGTATTTCAAAAAATATATAAATAAATTGAGAATACAAGGAAAACATCGTTACATAATTTCTACACGTATTTGGCAACAAGAGACATTGATATTCGGAAGAATTCAAGCTGCTAAGTATTTTTTAAAATAATTTTGATGTTGTGTTTTTCTCCTATTTTTCGATGTTTGAAGGCAAATATCTCATAGAAAAGAAAACTAAAGCATGGGCCACTATATATGCCCAATGCAGGTTAGCCTTGTTCAAGGCTGTCTGCTAAGAACCGACAAACTTGCTAATTTTTTTATTGACAGTTATTCTCAATTATTTTGAACAAAAGTCTAATTAACCAAAGACACAAAATATCTGGAAATGCACCGTTTTCACGAAAATCGATAATATGCTTCACATGTTTACGTTATGTGACGATCGTATTGGAGTGGCTTTTTAAAATGTTTATTTCAGCAATTTAAATGTATTTATGTTCTCCTACTTATGAGCCAAATTTTATGGAAAAAGTCCTTCGGGAAAGTAAATTTAATTTTTTGGCGGAAGAATTGGGTGCGCGTTGTAAAAATCGTTTTTTTTGGACCACCATTTTGAATAGGTACAACCGATTTTTTCCTGTTAGGTGGTGGTTTTGATGTACCCCATCAATGACCAGAGTTTTGGTAAAATAATTCCACCGGTAAAGTGGTTTTCAGAGGGGGGGGGGGTCCATGTGGACCCCCTATACACTAACGGGAGTGTGCAAGACCTTATACACTTAATATTGAATTACAGATAAGACTTTTAATGCTATATGCTGTTTTGTTCACCTAAGCGTATAAAATTTTGAAATTTCATTTTGCCCAATTATTTTCTATTTTAAATATAGCATTACAAACTTCTTTCTCATTTCCCCATTGGAGCAGTGTGTTCACAGCTTCTGCACTGTGCACTACACATACCTGTAGTAGCGCTTTTATCCCGGGCCTTTATGAATGACCATCATCAGGGTGGGTTGTTTTAAAACTGCCTAGTGATAAAATGTTGAAGATCTTATCATAAAAAGTCACCACCATAAATTAGCTCATGAGTTACAGATTTTAACCATGTAAGTAATTTAGTTGTAGGAAATCTTACCAAACCGAGTCCAAAAAAGTTGTGTGAAGAGAGCTGCAGCTGCGAGTATGGTTTATTCCCATTTCCCTATTTAAAACAACTACATTGTAAAATGTTGCCGTTTTCTCCGAATTACTTTACACCCTATATCTCCCAGGATCTCCCAACAATTTTTACCATAAGAAAGGTCAGGACCTCTTGGCAGTCAATCTATTTTTCACAAAATAATTACAGATAAATGCATCTGCAATGAGTGTGTAGTATGGCGGGTAATTCAATACCTAGCCTGCTAAACAATTTACTACTCTCACTGCAGGAGAAACTCTCTGCACCCTGCCCTGAATGCGGTTTGTTGGTGTCAAGTTCACAAGGATTGAAATACTGTACCGACATGTGTGCAATAAGTTTGCGAGCTCAAGGTTACTATACAACTTGCTCTGATTTGAAGTGAATCAACTTTCCAGTTGGCAATGGATGAAGCCAAATTGTTTTGTACAAAATGCTATAGGTCTACCTAATTTGTATTCGATCTTCGCACTCACAAGTATGCATATGGCAAGCGGGCCGACTATGAAAACGGAGGTGCAACGAAATATTACAAATAACAGGTGTCCCGAAAAAATGTGAAAATTCTGATTTTGGTACTGGTGTAAAGCTTAATATAAAAATATCCCCATCTGTAAGGATTAAGCTGAGAACTGTTTCTTTGGTACACAAATTGTGAAATTTCGAATTTCGTATAGGAGCAAATACAAAATTCTGTCGATATTTTCTATTGAAATATAAGGATATACAAAGTTATTTCTGTGACCAAATAAAAGGTAGGGAATCTAGTATTGAGCGTCTAATCTATATGAAATCAGTACTTATCACAGAAAATATGGATGACTTGAAATCTCTCGTTGCACCTTAAATGGAAAAGAGGCAATACGCCCACAACCGGCCCGCTAGGACACATCATCAAATTTTTGTGATATCGGAAATGCAGTGTTTGAAGTTATTGGAAGTGAACAATCTGCAATAATTTACTCACGTAGAAGATAGATATAGGCAAATTTACATACAGTATGCATACGAAATTAGGTATGCATGTATACTACGTGAATAAAAAAAAATTGTGCAAGGATTAAAGATGATCTTGACCTTCATGCAATCACTATAACATAGATTTGTTATTTTTATAAAACACATCTAATATACTTCCAAATGTTGAAAAAATGAATTAAATAATAAGCCAGATATGACCAAATTTGTACGCACACCCCTTTTTTCGCCATTCCTATGGGATTTACACACATTATTAAACTTGTGTTTGTGAGAATGTACAATATCAATATCATGATGCCTTTGTCAACTTAATGCTACATTTTCTTGATTATTTCAACTACAGATTAATCAATGAATTTATTTATACCAATGTGCCAACTGATATGACGAATCCAAACACCAATTCACCTGTTGCAGAGCAAGAAAACAAGATCTTCTCATTGTTTAGGATATTGCAAAGAGTTTAGTTCCTTTAATTGGCATAACTTGCATCTATACCTGGATTACAGTAGTACTGTAGTAGTGTTCAAAACCCTTTTCATTTACACATCAGGATTAATTGGGTGAGATTTTGTGTGCACATTAAACTGAATTCTTTTTGAAGATCAATGAAGGAGATTATGGCTATTCATAGATCAATTAAACAAAATAGCATGGGTCATCATTACTTTCATAATGCTATACCCCGTATACTACGTGAATCAAAAAAATTGTGCAAGGATTAAAGATGATCTTGACCTTAATGCAATCACTATATCATAGATTTGTTGTTTTTTATAAAGCACATCTAATATACTTCCAAATGTTGATAAAATGAAAGAAATCGATTAAATAAAAAGTCAGATATGACCAAATTTGTAAGCACACCCCTTTTTTCGCCATTCCTATGGGATTTACACACATTAAACTTGTGTTTGTGAGAATGTATAATATCAATATCATGATGCCTTTGTCAACTTAATGCTACATTTTCTTGATTATTTCAACTACGGATTAATCAATGAATTTATTTATACCAATGTGCCAACTGATATGACGAATCCAAACACCAATTCACCTGTTGCAGAGCAAGAAAACAAGATCTTCCCATAGTTTAGGATATTGCAAAGAGTTTAGTCCCTTTAATTGGCATAACTTATATCTATACCTGGATTACAGTAGTAGTGTTGAAACCCTTTTCATTTACACATCAGATCTGCAGAATTAATTGGGTGAGATTTTGTGTGAACATTAAATTCTTTTTTAAGATCAATGAAGGAGATTATGGCTATTCATAGATCAATTAAACAAAATAGCATGGGTCATCATTACTTTCATAATGCTCTGCCCCGTATATCGTACATTGACGTATTCTTGCTTAACTGTGTAAATCCCATTGGAATGGAGGAAAAAAGGGCGTGCTTACAAAATTGGTCATATCTGGCTTATTTTTTAATCGTTTTCTTTCATTTTTTCAACATTTGGAAGTATATTAGATTTGCTTTCTTAAAACAACAACAAGTCCATGATTCAGTGACTTTATCAAGGTCAAGGTCATCTGCAACCGTTGCACAATTTTTTTTGATTCACGTAGTATCGTACATTGACGTATTCTTGCTTAACTGTGTAAATCCCATTGGAATGGAGGAAAAAGAGGTGTGCTTACAAAAGTGGTCATATCTGGCTTATTTTTTAATCGTTTTCTTTCATTTTTTCAACATTGGGAAGTAGATTAGATTTGCTTTATTAAAACAACAACAAATTCAGTGACTTTATCAAGGTTAAGGTCATCTGCAACCGTTGCACAATTTTTTTTGATTCACGTAGTATAGGGCCTACAGAAAACAGGCTATAAGTATAACATTATCAATTAAAGAGCTGTCGCTTTCATCTCTTTTTAATAATTTAGCCAACGAATCATCCAAACTGCAACTGCCGCAAGAAAAACGGACATAATTTGCTTGATATAGGCATGTAACAGGTCGATAGTTTCAGATTCTTAATTTTTTGTGTGATTTTTGAAGCTCTAAATGCATTCTTTTATACATGGATCATACTTAAAGTTTCTCTTCATATGATTGTATTGGGGAGGGGGTCTCCCATCTTGGAGGTGACGCTTCTAGGCCCGTAACTATTTTCAGCATCGCTGTCACACAGAGACCCCATATATTTTGAAAACGTACAACCCAAAAACTCCATTGCTGTGGAAATTTTACCACTCTATCCAAAGGACCCTATTGTGGGGAAAAATTTCTCACTCAAAGACCCTAGTGTGTTTGAAATTTTTGCAAAAGTTTCTGAATAAGTCCCGTTTTTGAAATTGTAAAATTTGTCACCCGAACAAAATGGGGCATTTTGGATGTCTCTGACCCAGATACCATATTTTTTAGTCTTCTCCGAATGCCTTTATATGCGATTCCATATCGTAAATCCAGGGGGGTAGGGGGTATTTTATCCCCACAATATTTTGATGAGGACACCTCGTTTATGTTGCGCCCGCTGCCTTGGTTTTTGAGAAAATAACCTCATATTTTCGGGCTATTTTACCATAATAGTTTAATAAATAGAAAAATTTCGGCGCGTTTCGCGCGCATTGGTTCTAATTACAATTACATTGAATCGCGTTTTTAGGCTATAATATGGCAATCTTTTATACGCTTCGCGCGCACATAGAGACGGATGTGGTTGGTAAACTATGTTTCATTCTATAAAATTCATCAATCAACCCCCAATCCCCTCGGCCAAGTCAAAAAAAAATTTACGCCACTGTGTGCCCCCCCCCCGGCCCCCGGTGTATTCCCTAACATTTTTCAACTGATCACGGTGTGTATTTTGAACCAGCAGGGGGTCACTTAGGCCCTGTGACCCAACTCGGGGTAATTGTCTATAGTTATTCATAAGTTGAGAGGTATCTAGCGGATTTTGCGTGCAACAAAGTCGGGGTAACTTTACTAGACCTATTTTTTTCTTAATCGGCAGTTACTCTTTCTGTGGGAAAGGAGTAAATGCTGAGTAAGTCGCCGAATTGGTTGTTTGGTTTTTTGGGTTGTGGTTAATAGTATATTGAGTCAAAAATCTTATCATCACTCAACTGGAGCACAATCCCACCAAAAAGGCACTATCACGTGATCATGCTGATGTGCCTTTAATACAAAAGTGCAACTTTGACTACTCTACTTCCTGGTTGAAGTCGGATTTAAATTTTTATAGTTATTGGATAGGTCATGAAAGAAGGTCACTGACCAAGGTCACGGGGTCAAATTACAGTTTTCTGAAATGATACAAAGTCTTTACGCTCTATTCACAGGTGAAGGTACGTGATGACTTTAGACCTTTGACACGAAAATGTCTGATCCCAGGGACATTTTTAGGAGACAAAGCTCTACATTACTATCCCAGTCTTGCAAACATGCTGGGCCTATAAGTTCGGGACTTTGACCTCCCTATTTTATATCAGTTCACCCGATTTTAGGGAAACCATTTCCACTGAATGGCCCACAATGTTAAATCATCATAGTGGTCTCTATGCTCTAATAACCTGGAAACCAAAATCCGAGATACAAAGGTCAACGGGTCAGATGATGACCCTTACAAAGGACTATCGGAAACGACAACCAGCCCTGTCGTGGCATTACTAAATAAGATATCATAACCCTACCCATTCCACCCTTTCACAATACCATTTCCTGGTATATATTAAAGCGGACAAAGTTTCAACTCCAGTGCAGTGGAAATGTCATCTCAGATAGCTATCATATGTCGACCGATTCACCTTACACAATTTTACCTATCCTGATTCTCATATCATTTTCCAATCAATATTCGATTAGAACGTCAAAGGTAACTCAGAGAAACCCTTTTAAAATACATTTCAAGGGAGGTTTTTTTAGGTACACCCCTAACACTTTTATTGTTTTTTTTTACGACGTTAAATGTTTTTTTTAAACTTATCTAACCCTAACACCTCATTTCCTTGGGTCGGGAGATTCTTTTAATGAGCAGTTTCAGAAAAAACTAGCACAGGCGTCACCTGAAGCCACCCCTAGTTCCCACATGGCGCTGGGATGACCATTGGTATTTTCTTTCAAAATATTGAGTCCAGTTATACAAAGGCGAGTCCCGCATTGCGTGGACAAAAAACCATAGAAGTTGATACTAACACATATAAGCGACCGGCAAATACAAAACGCCAAATTCCATTGCATAGTAATTGGTAGCATGCCCCCACTTCAAATACTACAATTTTACCATATAATATGAAAGACTTTAAACATAGCTTAAAATGTCAAAAATATGTGAATTGATTGAATCGTACATCACCAAAACATCCTACAATCATATAGGCCTACGTAAACGGTATTTTGGCGAATATTGTTAAATAAAAAAAGAAAAACGTAAAAAAAATAAAAAAAATAAAAAAAATAAAAAATTGAAATTGAAATTTTTTATAATAATTGGATCAGGTCATGAAAGGCACTGACCACAGGTCACGGCCGTCAAAATACACACTTCTGCATAATCACAACGTTTTTACACCCTCGTCCCCACAGGTGGAAGATAATGAGACCTGTGAACTTTGACACGAAAGATGATCCCAGGGACAGTTTTAGAGGACAAGCTTCTACATTACTTGCCAACTTCTTGCAACATGCTAGGCCTTAGTGTAATTAGAAAATAAAGTCGTGACCTTTGACCTCTCTATTTTATATTCCCAGTTACCCGATTTTAGGAGAAACATTTCACTGAATTGCAAAATGTAACATAGCCTAGGTTCTCTATGATCAATAACCTAGCGAAACCAAAATTCCGAGAGACAAGGTCAAACAGGGGTCAGATGATGACCCTTACAAAGGACTATCGGAAAACTACAACCAGCCCTGTCGTGACTTCTCCTAAAAAAGATATCATTAAACCCAACATTTCCACTTAACACATACCATTTCCTGTATATATTAAAGGGTCAAAGTTAAAACATCAGTGGTGAACTGGAAAGCATCTAATAGATCATCTCTGTCTGACCGATTCGCCTGCCCAATTGTTACCTACCCCCCCCCTGATTTCTCATTTCATTTCCAATCAAGATTCGACAGGAAAGGCAAAGGTCACTCAAACCCTTTTTCCCCCTTTTTAAATTAATTTCACGGTAGGTTTAGGTATACCCTAACCCACTTTTAATTGTTGTTACGGTCAAATGTTTTAAAACTCTATCTAACCCTAACACCTCATTGTCTGGAGTCGGGAGAGCCAATTTTAATTGAGCAGTAGTTTCAGAAAACTAGGCCAAAGATCACGCGAATCACCCTAGTCCACTGGGAGAGGAGACCCATGGTATGTCTTTCAAAATACTGGTCCGTGTATACTGGAGTTCCGATTGGTGGTAAAGAAACAATGAATTGATATCTACTAACACCATTATATGCCGACGGCAAAATAACAAAAACGCACATTCCATTGCATAGTAAATGGTAGCATGATATTCAAAACTACAATTTTACCATATAATATGAAAGACTTTAAACATAGCCCTTTAAAAGGTTTAAAATATGCTGAATTTGATTGAATCGTACATCACCAAAACATCCTAAATCATATAGGCCTACCCGTAACGGTATTTTGGCGAATATTGTTAAATAACAAAATTAAACTTTGAATACACTACTTCCTAGTAAGCTGTCGGGTTGAAATTTTATAGTAATGGGATCAGATCATGAAAGAGTCACGACTAACGGTCACGGGGTCAAATCTCACACTTTCTGCATAATCGCCAAAGTTTTTACACCCTAGTCACAGGTGAAGATACTTGATGACCTTTTGACCTTGGACCCGGTGAAAAAGGCCGATCCCAGGGACAAGTTTTAGAAGAGACAAGCTTCTACATATCTTGCCCAACTTCTTGCAAACATGCTGGGCCTAGTTTAATTAGAAAACTAAATCGTGCCTTGACCCCTCTCTATTTTAGATTCAGTTTACCGATTTTAGGGAACACAGTTCCACTGAATTGCACCAAATGTAAAATCATCCTCAGTGTTCTCTATGCTCTAATAACCTGGAAACCAAAATCCGAGATACAAAGGTCAAACAGAGGTTAGATGATGACCATACAAAGGACTATGCGGAAAACAACTACAACCAGCCCAGTCGTGACTGCTTAATATAAGATATCATTAACCGGAACCATGCACACTTTAATCCAATGACAATTTCAGCTGAGTATAGATTAAAGGGTCTCCAAAGTTCAGAACATCCCCAGTGAAGTGGAAATGTTCATCTCAGATAGATATCATATGTCGACCGATTCGCCTTACCCAATTTTACATATCCTGATTTCCATATCATTTTCCAATCAATATTCGATTAGAAAGGTCAAGGTCACTCAGAAGCCCTTTTAATTTACATATCAGGAGAGGTTTAGGTATCACCTACCAAGTTTAATTGTTTTGACGCGTCAAATGTTTAAAACTCTATCTAACCCTAACACCTCATTTCCTTGAGTCGGGAGAGCCAAATTTTAATTGAGCAGTTTCAGAAAACTAGCCAAAGCGTCCTGAATCACCCCTAATCCAATGGCGCGGGATGACCCATTTGTATTTCTACTTTCAAAATATTGAGTCCGTTTATACTGGAGTCCCGATTGGTGGCAAAAAAACCAATGAATTGATACTAACAATATAAGCCGACCGGCAAATACAAAAAAAAGCCCATTCATTGCATAGTAAATGGTAGCATGCTACTTCAAATACTACATTTTACATATAATATGAAAGACTTTAATATAGCTTTAAAATTGTTAAAAAATGCTGAATTTTGCAGTTGAATCGTACATCACCAAAAATCCTAAATTAATATAGGCTACGTAACGCGTATTTATTTTGGCGAATATTGTTAAATACAAAATTTAAACTTTGATCATACTTCATAGATAAGCCTGTAGGAGTTGAAAATTTTATAGTAATTGGCAAGGTTAATAAAAGGTCCCCTGATCAATGTCACGGGGTTGAATCACACTTTCTGCATAAGCACCAAAGTTTTTACACCATAGTCCAAAGGTCGAAAGATACTGATGACCTTTGACTTGACACGCAAAAGGCCTGATCCCAGGGTGACAGTTTTAGAGGAGCAGCTTCTACATACTTGCCCAACTTCTTGCAAACATGCTAGGCCTTAGTTTAATAGTGAAAATAAAGTTGTGCACTTGACCTCCCTATTTTATATTCAGTTTACCCGATTTTAGGGAAACCATTCCACTGAATTTGCACAAATGTAAAATCATACTAGGGTTCTCTATGCTCCAATAACCTGGAAACCAAAATCCGAGATACAAAGGTCAAACAGGGTCAGAGATGATGACCTTAACAAAGCGACATATAGGACAACACAACAGCCCTTGTCGTGAATTTCTTAAATAAAGATATCATTAACCCTCTAACATTTCCACACTTTAACAATACCATTCCGTGTATATTAAAGGGTCAGAAGTTCCAAAAAAATCCAGTGAAATGGAAGTATCTCAGATAGATCATATGTCGACCGATTCGCCTTACCCAATTTTACCTATCCTGATTCTAAATCATTTTTTTCCATCAATATTCGATTAGCAAAGGTCAAAGGTCACTCAGAACCCTGTTAAATTTACATTTAAGGTGGTTTAGGCTACACCCTACACTTTTAATTGTTTTCTTACGGTCAATGTTTTAAAACTCTATCTAACCCATACACCTCCATTGTCTGAGTAGGGAGAGCCAAATTTTACTTGAGCCAGTTTCAGAAAACTAGCCAAAGTCACCTGAATCACCTAGTCCAATAGGGCGCGAGGATGACCCATTTGTATTTCTTTCAAAATATTGAGTCCGTTTACATTGGAGTCCCGATTGGTGGCAAAAAACGAATCAATTTAATACTAACAATAAGCCGACCGGAAAAACAAGAACGCAAATTCAATTGCAGAGTAAATTGTAGCATGCTACTTCAAATACTACAATTTACCAATAATATGAAAGACTTTAAAAGAGCCTTTAATGTTACAATATGTGAATTGATGGAATGTACAGACTACAAAACATACTAAATCATATAGGCCTACGTAACGGTATTTTGGCGAATATTGTTAACTAACAAAACTTAAACTTTGAATACACTACTCCTAATAAGCTGTCGGGTTGAAATTTTTATAATAATTGCACAGGTCATGAAAGGTCATGCAAGGTCACGGGGTCAAATAACACTTTCTGCATAATCACAAAGTTTTGAACCCTAGTCACAGGCTGAAAGGAACTTGACTAAACCTTTGACCTTTGACCCGAAAAGGGCCTGATCCCAGGGACCAGTTTTAGAGGAAAGGGGGCTCTACATTACTGCCCAATTCTTGCAAACATGCTAGTGCCTATTTAATAGAAAATAAAGTTCGTGACCTTTGCCCTCCCTAGTTATATTCAGTTTACCCCGATTATTTTAGAGGAGGAACCATGTCCACTGATTGCACCCAATGTAAAATCATACTAGTGTTCTCTCATGTCATAACCTGAGGAAACCCCAAAATCCGAGAGGATACAAAGCAAACAGGGGTCAGATGCTGACCCTTACAAAGATATCGGAAAAATACAACCAGCCCTTAGGACTATTAAATAAGAATATAACCCTAACCATTTCCACACTTTAACAATACAATTTCCTAGGTATATATTAAAGCGAGCAAACGTTCAAAATCAGGATGAAGTGCCGAAATGTCATTCAGATAATCATCATATTTCGACCGATTCGCCTTACCCAATTTACTATCATGATTCTCATATCATTTTCCAATCAATATTCGATAGAAAGGTTCAAAGGTCACTCAGAGCCCCTTTAAATTTACATTTCAAGGATGTTTAGGATACACCTACCATTTAATGTTTTTACTGGTCAAATGTTTTAAAACATTATCTAACCCTCCCTTAACACCTCATTTCTTTGATCTGGCGAGAGGCCACATTTTAATTGAGCAGTTTCAGAAAACTAGGCCAAAGATCACCTGAATCACCCCTAATCCAATAGGGCGCGGGATGAGCCCATTGTTTTTCAAATATTGAGTCCTGTATATACTGGAGTCCCGATGGTGGCAAAAAAACGAATCAAGTGATACTAACACACCATATAGCGGACCGCAAATTACAAAAACCACATTCCATTGCATAGTCAATGTATAGCATACACTTCAAATACTACACATTTTACCCTATAATATGAAGACTTAAATATCGCTTTAAAAGTTAAAAACTATGTGAATTGATTGAATCGTACATCACCAAAACATCCTAAATCATATAGCCTACGTAACGGTATTTTGGCGAATATTGTTAAATAACAAAATTAACTTTGAAGAATCCACTACTCCTATAAGCGGTCGGGTTGAAATTTTATAGTAATTGGATCAGGTCATAAAAGGTCCCTGACCAAGGTCACGGGGTTAAAATACACTTTCTGCAATCACCAAAGTTTTTACACCCTAGTCACAGGTGAAGAGACTGATGACCTTTTGACTTTGCACACGCAAAAGGCCTGATCCCAGGGACGGTTTTAGAGGACAGACTTCTACATTACTTGCCAAACTCTTGCCAAAACATGTAGGCCTAGTTTAATTAGAAAATAAAGTCGTGACCTTTGACCTCCCTATTTTATATTCAGTTTACCGATTTTAGGGAAACCATTCACTCTGAATTGCCACAAATGGTAAAATCATCCTAGTGTTCTCTATGCTCACAATAACCTGCCGAAACCAAAATCCGAGATGACAAAAGTTTCAAACAGGGGTCAGATGATGACCCTTACAAAGGACTATCGGAAAACTACAACCAGCCCTGTCGTGACTTCTTAAATAAAGATATCATTAACCCTAACCATTTCCACACTTTAACAATACCATTTCCGGTGTATATTAAAGGGTCAAAGTTCAAAAATCCAGTGAAATGGAAATGTCATCTCAGATAGATCATCATATGTCGACCGATTCGCCTTACCCAATTTTACCTATCCTGATTCTCATATCATTTTCCAATCAATATTCGATTAGAAAGGTCAAAGGTCACTCAGAACCCTTTTAAATTTACATTTCAAGGGAGGTTTAGGTACACCCTACCACTTTTAATTGTTTTTACGGTCAAATGTTTTAAAACTCTATCTAACCCTAACACCTCATTTTCTTGAGTCGGGAGAGCCAAATTTTAATTGAGCAGTTTCAGAAAACTAGGCCAAAGGTCACCTGAATCACCCTAGTCCAATAGGGCGCGGGATGACCCATTGTATTTTCTTTCAAAATATTGAGTCCGTTTACATTGGAGTCCCGATTGGTGGCAAAAAACGAATCAATTTGATACTAACAATAAGCCGACCGGCAAATACAAGAACGCACATTCCATTGCAGAGTAAATGGTAGCATGCTACTTCAAATACTACAATTTTACCATATAATATGAAAGACTTTAAACATAGCTTTAAAATGTTAAAAATATGTGAATTGATTGAATCGTACAACTCCAAAACATCCTAAATCATATAGGCCTACGTAACGGTATTTTGGCGAATATTGTTAAATAACAAAATTAACTTTGAATACACTACTTCCTAATAAGCTGTCGGGTTGAAATTTTTATAATAATTGCATCAGGTCATGAAAGGTCACTGACCAAGGTCACGGGGTCAAATAACACTTTCTGCATAATCACCAAAGTTTTTACACCCTAGTCACAGGTGAAAGATACTTGATAACCTTTTGACCTTTGACCCGAAAAGGGCCTGATCCCAGGGACAGTTTTAGAGGACAAGCTTCTACATTACTTGCCCAACTTCTTGCAAACATGCTAGGCCTAGTTTAATTAGAAAATAAAGTCGTGACCTTTGACCTCCCTATTTTATATTCAGTTTACCCGATTTTAGGGAAACCATTTCCACTGAATTGCACAAATGTAAAATCATCCTAGTGTTCTCTATGCTCCAATAACCTGGAAACCAAAATCCGAGATACAAAGGTCAAACAGGGGTCAGATGATGACCCTTACAAAGGACTATCGGAAAACTACAACCAGCCCTGTCGTGACTTCTTAAATAAAGATATCATTAACCCTAACCATTTCCACCCTTTAAAAATACCATTTCCGGTATATATCGCCATACTTCCATTTGCACTTGTTTAGTAGTTCTTGGATGATAGGCATATGACAGTTTAGGTTTTAAACATTTAGGAAGGTGGCCATTTTGAAATGAATGATATGAATTTTCTATTAAGAAGAAAGACTATTTTAAGACTATAAAGACTATTATTCTTTAGTTTACGTTTTTGCTGTAACTTTATGATGATGAAACTAAATATGTAGCTGACAATTCATAAGTGTTTTAGGTATATTACTTATATTACAGATATAATGACAATTTATAGGTTTTAGAGGTATCAGAAGGGGTTACCACCTTGAATTGGAGCATGTTAACAAAACAAAAATACCATATGGTCAAAGGCATAGAGGCCAATCCCATACTATAACAAAGAAGGACAGAAGGACACCGATTTATTACTCCACTCCTCGAAGAGCTCCAGTGAGCATGTTGTCTTTAAGCTTATACTTCTTACAAGGGTGTTTCTGGACAATTGTCATCATACTAGTCCGAATACCTCTATTTGTATATTCCTGGCAGACCAGTCTTGCGGTATGAAGATGACAAGATGCTCCTCACTGTTCCTCATACAAAAAAGGTCAGTGGGCGACAGGGCTTTTAGCAATGCAGCCCCTAGCCTATTAGTGGAGCGGTTTGGACTGCAAAATTGTCGACAACCCTCGCTCCCCTCGGTACAACAAAACGCAACCACTTATATTCGAAAGATAGTAATAAATAATTTTAAAAAATGATGGTTGTGGTCAAAATCTTTGGTGGCAGGGGTGTTTTTTGAGTCAAAAATCACGTTTTTGAACTAAAAACATAAGAAAATCAAGATTTATTAATTTCTTAGCAAAATAAATTTTAATCATGATGCAATAATATCAATCTCTGACATTTATATTATAGATTTATGTTTTATACAATATATAAATGGTCTAGAATTTTAGCCCCAACATCACCTTTTTTCCTAAAAAACATCTTTTTCACCACATGTCACCACAACGAGTATTACCTGAACCCTTAGGCAATGTATAAAACCTATATCAATAACAAAAAGGATACCATAAAAAAGATTGTAATATTTTACTTTAAAAAGTTTTAAAAAAAATTATTTCACTTAATTTGCAGCCCAAAATGCATTTTCGGCCTAGAAATCATCCCTGCCACCAAATATTTCAACCACAACCATCACTTCCTTAAATCTCATATATTTATCCTTCAAATAAAGGTGGTTGTGTTTTGTTGTACCGAGAGCGGTGTAACTCGAAAACTAGAGAACATTTCAAAGCGCGGCCGCTCCGCTATATGGAACAAATCTCTGTGTGCCACTTCAGGTTCATCGTTACGTTTTAAAAACGCATTGAAATTTCTAAAGAGTTGAGCATTTCTTAATTGGCTATTTTGGTCTCTGGAATTTTTGTTATTTGATTGTGCTGTTATTATACTATTGATAGATGATATGTGTTTTACTCAAGTTCATTTCTTTTAAATATACCATATTATCGTGTTAGGCCAAACAGAAATCCCTTATTTGTAAACGCTTTTGACAAATCAGCATGATTAAATAAATTACGGCACGGCGCACTGTGAAAGCAAAGTATGATTGGGCGGGGACTGGCGGTGCTAAGATGGAAAAAGAGAAACGCATCAAAATTCCAATACGATGGCCTAACCAGGCAAAGTTTACTTTTAAAGGGATGGCACGATTTAAGGATATGAAGTTTTCTCTCTTATAGATTGGCCTTCACTACAAAACGCCATCTGTAAAGTTTCGCGCCGAATTTCAATCCGTTTTGACGCGATAGATAAAAACGTGATTTTGGAAGGCCCATAGAGTAATGCGTAAATTTAATTTGGTCGACCAAAATGGGGCCACATTTTCGTTCAGAACTTCCAAACCAAACCATCCTTTGGCCCTAAGAGTTCACAGAGTAATGAGAAAATAGTACGCTTATTCTCAGTGATACCAAAATTTGACACATCCGGTAAAATCTGGGGTTCTGCGGGACGAGGCTGTTAGCGTTCGGGCCATGACCTTTAATAATATAGATAATTAAAGGGATTAGCAGCGATAATGCGAGAAGAATCGAAAAATTGTGGAAAAATGCTTTTTTAAACTTATAAAATCAGGGATAAATGTGTAAATTCCATATAACTGCGTTATGTTGAAACAACCCACCAAATAGTGAAAAAATGAAGTATTTGAGGAAATTGTCATACCGTCTCCGAAATAGACATACAGAGCCGGCATCCAAAAATACTGCACTTCAAAAAGCTTATTGTGATTACACCAGTAAAAATTAAAACATAGATATCAAGTTTGTGATTGAGGTGTAACTGCACTGATCATGGTGACAATATCACGCTTGAAAAATCTGTGATATTCACCAGGAAAGGTTTTTTGATCTCAAGTCGGAATTTTGATCGCACGTATAGATTCAGAATCAGTAAAAAGTACTCCTTGTCTTTAATACACGGATTTCAAGCCAACACTTGCCGGTATTCGCATATCCATGCCAGTAACAAAAATAAAGCAAATATGAATTTTGATGATTTTTTTCGTTCGGATCTAGAATCGCTGCTATCCCTTTACATAAAACATTACCGGAATAAAGCGGGGTCATCCTCCATTCGTCTAATTTCCATTTCGTCTAATAACCACTTGGTCTAACCGGTTCGTCTAAATTCAGATGGTCTAATTGCCCTTAGGCAATAAACCACTTAGTCTATTTGTTCATGGATCTAATAACCAGATGATCTAATTGCCATTTTGTTCTAAAACCATTTCGGCTAATATCCAAGAGGTCTAATTTCTACTTCGTCTAATATTAAGTTGGTCTAACCATTTAGTCTACTAACCAGTTGGTATAATAACCATTAAGTCTAAACCCCCATGTTGTCTAAACCAATCGTTTTCTAATGATCAGTTGGTGTATACCATTAGTATAAAACCCATTTTGTCTAAACCCCATTTGGTCTAATTAATCAGTTGGTCTTATTACCATTTAGTCTAAACCCATTTTGTCTAAACCATTTCGTCTTTAGACCAGTTGGTCTAATAAAACCATTAGTCTAACCCCTTTTGCCTAAACCATTCGTGCTAATGACAGTTGATCTAATAACCATTAGTCTAAACGCCAAAAAGAAGGAATATATAGATGGGCCGTCAATATTGAGGAAGATAATCATCAATCTATCTGCCCTACAGAGGTACCACACCAAAGGGGTCAGGGACTCAGGTACCAAGAGGGTCCTATGTTGCCCACAGCAACACTTCCTGTCCGCAAAGGACAAGCCTGAAATGAATGCAATAAACTACACGACCTATGGCAATCTGGTTTCTCCAATTCAGCCAAGCTGATTTTTTTAAACGTGTGTAATGTATCCTGTACGGAGAGTACAAAACACCCCCTGGCCTGAGCACAGTCCAAAGCAGTGGGTCCTCTCCAAGATTTAGTTGCTAAATCTGGAAGATGGGGGGACTTAGAAATTAATGTCCTGACAGAGCAATAGGTGAATATCGTTCCTTGGGCTAAGTGTCATGACCAACATTGACTGCAAGTACTCTTAGGAATTAGGATCCATTCATAGTTAACTATAAGTCCTTGAGTACTATTGTCCAGTTTCAATGTAGAATATCGGATCCTAGGGAGTTTTTCCAATCCGACGAGACGGAACTATTAAGTCCTAGAACTATTGCCATGTGGTAGGTAAACTACTGGTTCTTAGGAATTTGTTTTCAAGTCCGAGGAATGTTAAGAATTCAAGATTTCACTCATATTACTAGTTCGTGACAGTCTGATTAGATTCAAGGAAATAAATAAGAAATAAATGAAACACAAAAATAAAACGAACATTTCCATCGACTAAAGAAAATACCCTAAAAAATTATTTTTGTCATCTTTGCCTACCCTAAACACGTACAATGCATTGCGTCATTGTAATATAAAAAATACAGCCTTTATTTCTGATTTGCTTGCTTTACAATATTTATGATGGTTTTGATCTCCTGCTTATTTGAATATTAACAACATCACCTAAGTACGTGCTCCACAATTTTAGGGTTAAGAAAATACATACTTTTTTCCATATTTTCCTGTTTTTGACACCCTAATCAATGTACACGCGGAAGGGGTTCTTGGAACAAATTCGGGGGGGGGGGGGGGATTTGTATTCAAGGTGGATATGATTCGTGAACAAGAAACGCGTAAAAAGAAAAGGGATTCTTTTTTAGGCGATTTTCTTGTTCACGCATCATATCCACCATTTGAATACACTGCCCCCCCCCCATTTGTTTTCAAAGAACCCACTTCCGGTAATGCTGTTGTAAATATAAAGGTTAGAACCTGCCGAACTCATGAAAGCCAAAATTTAGCGTTCGTTATTGTTATACGCGTAAACTCTAAATCTGACGAAAAATTCTTCTTTTTTATATTAGTAATAAGAAAGCAATATTTTCGTATTTCAAACCAATCTGTTGGAGCTAAAGAATTGATATATTTTTTGTGCGCGACGAGGCGAACAAAAGATTTATTTACCAAGACTGCTGTAAGCAACACACTGGACAAATGTGTCCAATATACTACAAGTATGTGAAATCATGTTCCAAGAATAAGGCATTTAGTTCATCGCACCTGGGGCACTCCCACCTTTGAGGTGACGCGCATGTAAGGCTGTAAAGACCCCATTTTCGCATCGCTGTCACACAAGACCCCATATATTTTGCAATGTCCCAAGACCCCATATTTTTAAAATTTTCCCAAACTGTCACGCAGACCCCTATGTTGGGGAATATTTTCCCTCAAAGATCCCACTTTTTAGGTGAATTTTTGCAAAATTTTTTGCAAATTGGCAAATTTGTCACGCGAAAAGCCTTATTTTGGGGGCCATTTTGGCGTCTCCGCACCCAAAGACCCCTAATTTTTGAGTCATCTGCAAACCGAATGCCCCTGTGTTTTGAAGTGCCGGTGCCCTCCTACACCCGATGTTCCATTTCATATGATGCCCCCCCCCCCCCCCCCCCCCCCCACCCACTCCCGATCTCGCAGTGCTACCATTTGTCAATTAATACACTGTGATGTTTTTGGTTGAAGAATAAACATGAGCTGGCAAACTTAAAGTTTATAAACACGATATATCCTACTTTAAGTTCACACAATAGTGGTTAACATTTTGAAATTAACTTTTCGAGACTTTAGCAGGGTTAAAGATATATGCAAACGCGAAAAGCGAAATTTTTATTGCATTTTGACCCCACATTTTTATTTTTTCGGGCCGCTAAAAAAAACTTTCCTTCTCCTTTTTGGAGTTGTTTTTTTTTAAAAGATTTTTCATTGAGTACAATCTAAAATGAATATCATACTATGATGCGCCAAACCACAATTGTAAAATGCAATGCGCGCGGTCTCTGATACATTTTTTTTTCTTCTGGCTCTATAATTCGCACAGTCTGTTATGCATTAAACAAGTACCGTGAATCTTTGGAGTCCGAACGAGATGTACTACGGGTTCCGTAAAAAGGTCTATTGTTTCAGAGATTCGACCCACCCAAAACAATTTTTTTCAGGCCATGATCAACCGAAAGAAGCATCTTCTGATCAACAAGCTAGCAGCTCCATCTAGGCTGGGTAATGCATCCACGATAGGTATTAGATCATGTTTGGCATCGTGGTGTGCATTGTTGGGTGTTCTCATCCTGTGTTGTTTTTTGTCGTCCGGCTGCCGCTGCTCTGCTCCCTTCTCGATTTTTTGTTTGTTTTTTTTTTTTTTTTTTAATTTTCGGTTTTTTTGTTTTTTAAATTTTCACCAACTTTGTGGGCTATCCTGGTACTCCCTGGTTTAATTATTCATATCCCAAGCTGCAATAATTTTTTTCCTGTACCTGTATACATTAGTTTATTTTTAATTTAACGCTTACTTTAGGTGCAATATGATCTTCTCCTATTTAACATTCTATGTATATTCTGTGTGCAATTTTTTGATGTTGTTTGGAGTACTGAATAAAAATGAAATGAAAACGAAATGATAGGCTTTCGGATGGAATATTTTGTAATAATTTTGTATAACTTTTTCATTGTTAACTCAGAAAAAGCTGTTTTCATTCAGAAAAAGTCTTTCAATATAGTTCTAAACCATTTTGGCCAACATAATGCCAGTCAGATCTCGTATGCTGTGATTTAAATAATAAATAGACGAAAAGAAAAAGAATGATCACACACCAAAATACATTTAACATGACAATAATTGCAAACAATGTTCTGTGGTTAATCAACAAATGTTGACAAGCATAATTAATGAAGGTCACTTCAATTTCAACATAATATCACAAAATATGTTGGAAATTGGAATGGTAATGTTTAGACCAAGTTGGTACCATCTAACAGGTCTTGAAATTCGGAAATAATAATGAACAGTGTCAATTTCGTGTTGTTTATTGTATAATTGTAATATGGTGCCCTTTGTTTATACATGCATAGACAAAATGCAGGATTAGACGAATGGTCATTAACGAACGGCATTCGTCGAAATGGTTTTAGGACAATCCCCCCTTGGTTGAATTAGACCCAAGTGGTCATAGACGAATGGCCTTAGACGGAAATGTTTTAGATAATCTGGTGATTAGACAAATGGGCAGTAGACAAATGGCATAGCGATATGGTTGTTAGACAAATCTGTGATTAGACCAAATGGGCAATAGACGAATTGCATTAGACTAAATGGGGTTTTAGACAATCTGGTCATTAGGCCAAGTGGTCAGTAGACGGAATGACATTAGACGAAATGGGTTGTAGACGAATAGTGATTATACCAACTGGGCATTATAACGAATTGTAATTAGCCCGATGTGGTGATTAGCGAAAATGGTATTTTGTGTCTAAATGGTTAATAGACAAAGTGAAATTAGAGTATTTGGGTATAGACTTATGTGATTTTAACAAAATGAATTAATACTAATCTGGATATTAGACGAAGTGATATTAGACGAAGTGGCAATTCCCCATAAATCGCACACAGCTCGCTATGATACGAGTTGCAAATATCGGTCCAGGCCCACGAGGCTATATTCGGGCCAAACTAATTTCAGTGATCCCCGGCTCCGCCCGTTTTCAGCAAGCGAGCATTTGTGTCACTGACAATTGATGATACAAAAAGGATTATTTGGAAATTCTGGTCCAATTTTGTAAACCTTTTTGGTAAATCGTTACTAAATAAAATACATATAAACCCAAATGTGTGGAATTAAAGGTGAATTTTGTGTTCCAGCACTTTTTCTGTTTATTCTTGTTCCCTGAAATCATTGATAAAGCTTATTCCCAAAATCTTTGAATTGATCCCGATCTTGTGGTTTTGAGTTAATGAGCATTTGCTTGTTTCCCACGGTCCCATAGGCCACCGTGCTGTAATTTCTGCCCAATTACGACAGAAATTAACCAACTTGCGAATTTCTAACAGATAGACCGAATGTGCACCGTAAATTAGGTAACCGTAAGATTACCAAGCTGACGATTTTCGATGGATATAAAATCTCAATTTGTTTTAAGTAAGTCTGGGTGGTCGAGGTGTGGATCACGAAATATCCATTTAAGAGAATAATGATTCCATTGCTAAAACCCCATGGTTTTATTCAAGTAGCTGCTGCTGTGCAATGCGAGTTTTCGATATTCTAAACATGACCTTCCATTGAACTATGGCCGCGGAGTTTCATTTCGTGGTCTCGTGTCAGGCCCCGCGACAACATTTTTGGCGCAGGCCATGCCACAGTATGCCGACTGCTTCCATGACCGGCCATGGTAAACCAAACCGTTTTTTCTTAACTATGGCAAAACCCTTGAGACCCAGCATGAATAGTGACCGTAAATCTGGATTTTAAAAAACTCTCTCGCGCGCGGCAAAAGCCTACTTCGACGACATCAATCCCCCCTGCCCTGCCGCATATATAGTGTGAGTTAAGAAGCTCAATAAAAAAAAATACGGAATTTGTCAAAGTTAGACAAGCCTTTTCTCGCCGACAACATGGAAAAGTATAAGAAATTTTGATGAACTTTACTTCGCAACGTTTTATGGCGCCACAAAACTGACACAATATCGTAGTGCCTAACCACAGTCTACAACACGTGTAACAGGGATCCTAAATAGGCCTCAATCGGGATAGAGGACCCTCTATCAAGAGAGTGGAGGCATACTGCATGCAATCTGTACTTTGATGCCGTTCTTCGTATACTGGCGCCGTGGCGCTACGTCATCTCCGAACATACGGCCTACTGAATATTATTAGCTAATTAGCTTATCGAAATTGGTCGCGCTATCACTATCGAAATCGTCTATTGGCATTTACTCCTGCATAGAAATCTGTGAACACATGTCCACCGCCTGTTTGTAAACCTTAAAACCCACTCAGCTTCGTTATATGAACAATACAGATACAGGACCCCGATACTAACAATTGACGCTACGCGTTATCTCATGGGGGTCTACGCATTTATCCAAAGGTTTATTTATCCGAAGGATCGCTATTTCTAAGGTTCGGTTATAGAAAATCGTTTTCCGAATGTTCTTTCTCCAAAGTTCATTTTTTTGTCGAAGGTTTATAATCCGAATGTGGCGTTAAATCCGAGGTTTCGTTTATCCAAAAAAGAAATAAGGTTTTTTTATCCGAAATTTCTTTTAGCTTATTCCATTTTCAGTTTTTTTTCGACGTAAGAACCTTCGGATAAACACACCTTCGGATAAATTAACATTCGTAATAAAATCTTCGGAATAACGAAACAAATGTTCGGATTAAACCCTTTTTGGAACAACCTACGTAGGTATAGGAAATTTGGTAGGAGTAGACAAATAAACCCTTTTTTTGCAAATCTCTATTTAAACGAGTAATTCTATGGCCATTTTGGCTGCCAAAACAATTCTGAAAAGCATTTTTATGTCAATGATTTTAATTGGTTCCATGATTTTACATGTTCCGCGGCAAAGTAAAGCGGCAAGGGGGAATTTTAGAAATATTAGGCCCTTCACAATGGATTTTTTAAATTTCCTGTTGCAGGTTAAATATATTGGGGGCGGTCACTGTCTCATTAGTCTTATTCATTAATTTTTTTTTCAGGTTCACAACACGCGGACGATACAAATTTCCAACTTCCAATGCATATCACATTTTAACACCCGATACAGAAACTACTACCTATCTCGGCAGTAGGCTAAACCACTCACTCAAATCTTTTTCCTCAGTCTTTTATAAAGCATATCACATTGATAAAATTTTGATTTGATTGTGAATAAGTAATTGAATGTGTAAAAGGGTTGTAAATTACCTCCATGTGTCAGCCATAACAGAGGCTTCTGAATGCAATTTTGCCTACTGAATGTTCTTCATCCCAAGTTGGCTAATTTACTGGGAAGAGTCATCATGATTGAAATCGACATACTCAATCATTGCTCTGCTTCACGGTAAGTTTTTATTTCAATGGTCACTCTTACCAACTTTGTAAAAATAAAATAAAAAAATATTGGAAAACTACACCAGACCAAAGTAACTATTGGTTTCTAACCAGCGTTAGAAATAAGAAAAATAATGTGGTAATCCGCCGGATTACCAAGGTAGAAATTTTGGTAATCCGCCAAAAATTTTAGTCATCCTGCGGATTACCAAATTTTGGTAATCCATCACAAATTTTAGCCATCTGTAATTTTTATTGTTTCAGTTATCGACCTTTACATTTTAGATGTCAAATTAATGAATTACAAGAAACCAACTTACCATACAGGCCAGAGGGAAATAAAATCCTTTCTGGGAACTAAAGGTCCTCATGTTAAAAAATTGTGTAAAATGGGCACCCATCATGTGTAGCACAAAGTCCCTACTGACAGTGCTCATCAACCATTGAAACACAAACGAGCCAAAAACACCAGGAACCATGCAAAATCCGTCCAAGAACCATCCAAAGTGTCCACTTTTGAACATCATTATTTTGACCATTTTGGATGGAAATGGGCGATTTGTTTTGCTATTTTGGTTTTGTGTTGATAAACAAAGGAGCCAAAACACCAGAAACATCCAGAAAAAATCTGGTACCATCCAAAGTTACAACTTGTCTTTAAAAAAAAATTATTTTGACCAGTTTTGAACCAAAACGGTTGAATCGGAATCCGGATAATTTTCATCAACCATTGACACACAAAGGAGCTAAAAACACTGTGAACCATTAAGGAACCATCCAAAGTGTGTAATTTTAATTTTAAGAAATCATAATTTTGACCATTTGGGACAGAAATGGCCAATTTGAGTTTCAGGCAATTGCTCAACAACCATTGATATACAAAGGAGCCAAAACACCAGAAATCATCCAGTAACCATCTGAGACCATCCAAAGTGTCCACTTTTCTTTAAAAATCATTATTTTGACTATTTTGAACCCAAACAACTGAGCTGGTTTCCAGGTATTCTCATCAACCATTGAAACACAATGGACCGAAAACACTGGGAACCATCCAGAAACTATCCAGGAACCATCCAAAAAGTATCCACTTTTCTTGAAAAATCACTATTTTGACCATCTTGAACCAAAATAGCCAATTTGTGTTCCACACAATTTGCTCAACAATACACAAAGGAGAAGAAAAACACTGGGAAGCATCCAGAAACAATCTGGGAACCAACCCAAAGTGGAGTTTACTTTTATTTCAAATAATTTTGATCATTTTGGACCAACAGCCAATTTGGGGTTCAGGCAATACTTAATAGCCATTGAAATACAAAGGAAGCAAAAACCCCTGGAACCGCCATGAAACCATCGGGGAACCATCCGAAGTGTCCACTTTTCTTTAAAAATTATTATTTTGATCATTTTAAACCAAAATAGCTGATTTGGGTTCCAGCAATGGTCAACAACCATTGATACACAAATGATCCAAAAACAGAGAACCATCCAAAAACCATCTGGGAACCATCCAAGTGTCCACTTTTGTGTAAAAAATTTTATTTTGACAATTTGTTATTTTGACTACCAAAATAGCCGATTTTGGGTGCAGGAAATGCTCATCAACAATTGAAATACAAAGTAGCCAATTTATATTATTACCTTAACATTACAACAATGGCTCCTAATCGACTTGCACTACTTGAAAAGACCACCCATGTTTAGTTCAAGTCTTTGTGGTTTACCGTCCGACCCTCCAAACTTCCGGTAGACGTTTCATATAGAATTCCCATTGATGCAAATGAGGTACTGGCATTCATTCCGTCAAGCAGTACTGCACAGCGTCATACAGCGCATGACGGAACCAACTGTAATACCTCATTTGCATCAATGGGACTTCTTTATGAAACGTCTACCAAACTTCCGACTTTTAATAAAATGTCGGGTGAAAAGTGCTGTAGGAAAAGCATTTTTTAAAAGCAAATTTCTGAATGAAGCTTGCTTATATAAGTAAGGTATTTGTGTAAGAAAAAATCTCCGAATATTTGGGAAAAACAATCTTGACTCTTAAGGAAAACACAAATAATGAATTCATGAAAAATAATGAATTATTTTGGGATTCTTGGCATTTACGGGCGGGCGGCAACAGGAAACTAAAAAATTCATTGTGAAGAGCCTTAAATGGAGCATGAGATTTTATACATCCATCTTCATTATGAGATCCCTTATATCTAAATCCCATCTCCATCATGAAATCCCGTAATACACCTGGATCCATGATGCATCTACAATGTACTATACACTCCCAGCACCTATGTTCAAGGACCTGATGCAGGCCAAATCGTGTATTAATTAATAATAAATTAAAAATTAATAGTGTTGATAATTTGTCTGATCATGACGGTCTTTGTACTACGTGAATCAAAATAAATTGTGCAAGGATTAAAGATGATCTTGACCTTAATGCTATCACTATATCATAGATTTGTTGTTGTTTTTATAAAACACATCTAATGTACTTCCAAATGTTGAAAAAATGAAAGAAATTGATTAAACAATAAGCCAGATATGACCAAATTTGTAAGCACGCCCCCTTTTTCGACATTCCTATGGGATTTACACACATTAAACTTGTGTTTGTGAGAATGTACAATATCAATATCATGATGCCTTTGTCAACATAATGCTACATTTTCTTGATTATTTCAACTACGGATTAATCAATTAATTTATTTATACCAATGTGCCAACTGATATGACAAATTCAAACACCAATTCACCTGTTACAGAGCAAGAAAACAAGATCTTCCCATTGTTTAGGATATTGCAAAGAGACCCTTTAATTGGAATAACTTGTATCTATACCTGGATTACAGTAGTAGTGTTGAAACCCTTTTCATTTACACATCAGGAGTAATTGGATGAGATTTTGTGTGAACATTAAATTCTTTTTGAAGATCAATGAAGGAGATTATGGCTATCCATAGATCAATTAAACAAAATAGCATGATTCATCAATAATAAATAATGAACTTAAAGCTATTTCTAACTGGTTCAAACTAAACAAATTATCATTGAATGTTAAAAAAACTAACTATATGGTTTTTAAAAATAAACACAGTAATAAACCGGACATTAAAGTGGACATAAAAATTAGCAACACCTCTCTCCAACAAGTTCAAACGACTAAATTCCTTGTATTCTTATTGACCATACCCTGTCATGGAATTCTCATACAACAACATTTCCAAAATTATCTCCAAATATAATGAAATTTTTTTTTTTTTTTTTTTTTTTATTCTGAAAGTTATACCGTAATCTCCGACGGCACAAAAATCTCTTTCACCCTTTAAATTGTCTTATATTACCTGTAATTTCCATATGGTGCTATGGCTTGGCTGACTCTAACAACAGTGGGTTTAGATTCACTTTTTCTGCTCCAGAAACGAGCTTTCAGAACGTGCACCAACTCCCTTTGGTTGCCCATACTGATCCCCTTTTCAGTCTCTTAAAACCTTGAAAGTCCAAGATATTTATAGGCTTCCAACTTGCTCCTTTTATGTACCAATTCAACCTAAATTACTTTCGCACACGATCTTTTGATGAAGATTTTCCTTTAACTTTCCACCTCTCACACACACACCATTACAAACCAGGAAATGGGGGCTGATATTCGTCAATAAAAAATGTTCAACCTGTCCTGTCAATAAACACTTAAAATCCAAGGTCCCTTGTTTTGGTCTAACTTGCCCTCCCACCTAAACCTCCCCCCTCCCTCATCTCTTTCAAACAACATGAAAAAATATTTTGCAGTTCATACTTGCTGGCGTCATCTTAATTCTTTTGCTTTCCTTTCTTTTTCTTTCTACTGTTCAACTTCTTTTCCCTTCCCTTTTATTCTACTAGTCGGGGTCTTTCGTACTGCTGTTTCGTGTGTGTTGTGTTCTTGCTTGTTTTTTGTTGCTTAGTACCTATACTGTAAAAATCTTAAAGAGGTCTTGCACCCCACGCCCTGCGTTTAGCAGTGACCTCGTTCACCACGGGTGCAGCAGTGAGACTTAATTATATGACATTATCTAAATACAAGAACATGTTTGGTGGCTGGGCACCAATGTTGCCCCGCGCCAATGACATAATTATTTTAAAACATCAAAAATACAGAATTGAGAGATAAATAAATTGCCAAACAAAAAAATGCTAGTGTAATGTGGACTTTTAGTGAAACTGATGGTATAAATAATGGTATCGTAACTTAACTCAGTTCACTATATCTTGTTCAGTTTACTTAGTACCTTTGGGTGGGAGAGAATGGGGTAAATAGTCGACTCAACCAACGTACTGCTGTCAGCTATCAAGAAATTGTCAATATTTCTGAATATGCAAAATGATATAACCAGTCACTGCTAGCACTTCGCCAACTGGCCTACTGATATTTGACCCCACTTAAACACGTGGAAATAGACCATGGACAATCCCATATATTTGTATAAAAACCTGAACATACAATACTCATCTACTCACACTGTATCATCATTTTACTTACAAAAAACTATTTGGTGTTTTGGCATTCATAGTTAGGCCATGTTCATCACAACCATTGTACGTAATTTTATATCCTGATCACAGCATTTTCAATTTGTCATGAAAAGTTGTTATGACCAAGGCTCTTCAGGCTTCAATGCGCAAAAACTCCATGTCTGTCAGTTACTACTCCACTCTATAGAAGCTATGCCCCGCGCCTCCCCGCGCGGGGCAATGACATTATATATTTCCCTATGCAGTATCACTGTCTTAATTATTTGAATTCCATTCACATTGAATTATCATCATGTTATAAACATTTATCTAAATATCACATTTATCTTCTCATTGTAATACATTTTTTATAATTATTTAAAATTGTATTTTGCTGTATTCTGTGATGAACAAAATAAATATTGATTGATTGATTGATTGATTGATTACTTTCATAATGCTATGCCCCGTATATCGTACATTGACGTATTCTTGCTTAACTGTGTAAATCCTATTGGAACGGAGGAAAAAGGGGTGTGCTTACAAAATTGGTCAAATCTGGCTTATTTTTTAATCGTTTTCTTTCATTTTTTCAACATTTGGAAGTACATTAGATTTGCTTATTAAAACAACAACAAATCTACGATTCAGTGACTTTATCAAGGTCAAGGTCACCTACAACCGTTGCACATTTTTTTTTTATTCACGTAGTATATTACACTATCAGCAGAGGTGGCGAAGCGTCGGCCTTCGGCCTCGCGCCTGCCTCAGTAGGGCCACATTGTGCGGCTATGACTTTTGATGCCATGCCACTTCACCATCAGGATTCCTTTGGGGATCTAACGCTAGGGATCGATTTTCTGGCGTTCTGTCCCATTGAAAAATAGCCGATTTTTGCATTAAATCTTTGATAAAAAAATTAATATCTGACCGACAATTTAGTTCCCCTAGAGAAAAGTATTTCAAAGTATGCTCTTTCTATTAAACGTTTCAAATTTTGCAAATTCGGTCCAGGGGACTCGCGTTTCTACGTACAAAACCGGTAATAATGCGTTGGATGTAGCCTGCTTTTCCACTGAAAAATGACGGTGTTTTGCATAAAACCTATCACAAAAAGTAAAATATCGTTCGGGTCATTGAGTTCCCCTACCGAATGGTATTTCCAGGTGTGCTCTTTCTATTAAACGTAAAAAAAATGTTTTCAAATTTGTCCCAGGGACTCGCGTTTTATACATGGAAAATATTTTAAAATTCGCCTTTTTTTGTCTACAATACTCAAAATCGCCTCATATCACTGAAATTTTAATACAGCTGTAGATTGTTGAAAAAATAAAGATGTTGGCATCCAAAGGGGTCCAAAACGATGAAAAGGAATCATAATGCCTCCCCTGCCACACCAATCAACGTTCATAATGCCTCCCCTGCCCCACCAATCAATGTTGGGTGGTCTAATTAAGAGCGCATGAATAAAATGACATGTTTCAACATTGATTAGGGGAGAGGGGGTCAGTTTATACAAAGATATATAAAGTGTTCCAATAATTTTGGCTCAGATTGTCTGAGCTCAGGAAAAACAGATACAGTTCATTTCAGTGGTTGAAGTTTTTACACGGAGCTATCGATTTGAATAAAATTCACCCAGATTTACCTGAAAGTTTTATACTTTCGAAAAATTAAACTTTGTTTTCAATTTAAATGCGTGACACAAGGGAATGGCCACTTTATATTGGTATAATGCCTATTTAACAATGGAATTCCTATGCTATTATAGCATACTAACATTTCCAATGTGAATACAACATTATCTAAATGGTTTAAATTCACTTTCACTGTTTTGATTTGTTGCTTAAACCAGGAAGCAATAACATTAATTTGTGTTAACTTTGTTTGTAATGGACTGGTCATTTTAAAATGTAAATATTTTGAACACGACCATAAGATATCTCGTGTGTTCCTTGGATAGTAACAATTGTAATGGGCTTAATCCGGAAGGAGTTGATATAGTATTTCTTATTTGCATACATAATGTTGTATGAACATACACGCACATACTCACACACAAACACGCACTTGCACGCGCGCGCGAATGCAGTCATATTCATACACACACACACACACACACACACAAACAAACGCACACACGTGTATTATATAGACTCATTCAATTTGAAGTTAAATAATAAATACGAGGAATTCCTTTTTATTGTTGACATGAGGAATTCTGAATGTTTATTTGCCAAAAAATTCTCCACATGACACTGACGTAGAATTAAGCATTGATTATGATGATTTGGATAGGGAAAGTAGTAATACATAGAAAACAATACGTAGGTGGGTGTGTGTGTGTGTGTGTGCGTTGCATGTTATTGAAAAAAATGATTTGAATGGGACTAGAACACTCAACTTCTCAGATAGTATCAGCGCGCTAACCAATTGCGCCATCATAACCTTTCGTTTTTTAAAGTTTTTAACACCACTAGTGTTACACCGCGACTTAAGACGTGCATAATTGCCGGCCTCACTCATCTGAGTGTGAAGAAGTGATTGTTAAAGTTTGATCCGTGACAATGCGCTTAATAGGACCTGGTTTAAAATACGATGCTGTGGATAAATTTAGATGCATATTCAGCCTTTGCTCTTAAGAACGAGGGCATTGACGGTATTCACTCACGGTAAACCAAACGTAATTCAATGGAATTTCACGATAAACCGCAGAGATTTAACTTGGTAAATGGTACGTGACCTTTAGGCTTTCTCTTTGTGTACCGTGGTTTATCGGCGTTCTCGGCTAGAAAACAAAATCGCTCGAAATTTCTTTCGAGACACATATGGTTTACCGTTATGTACATTATTCTACAATTTCTAGCAAAATTAGAGCAACATAAAAATTTAGAGTACATTGGGTTGAATAGGTGAGCCTTTCTAGCTCAAATGGTAAAGCCGTGTTACGTGTTCAGGCCTGGTGTAATTACCTCAAAGGGTTCGAATCTCGGTTAGGTACAATTTTTTCGGGGGGTTGATTTAAAAAAAAAAATACTAATGAATACATTCTTTATGGTTAATAACTTTTCTCACTGCTCTATTTGTGCCTATTTATGATCATATATGAATGTTATTTTAACACTTAAGTGACCAAGGGGGGGGGGTTCCTAGGGACCTTCCAAATTTGTTTTCGCGCTGGCAGCTTTACGCGTGGATTTTTTGCGCCGAAATTTTTTGCAATTGTCTGACTTTTAAATGCGCTTCTTTTCATACCAAAAAAATTAAAATCGGCCAAGCCGTTAATGAGTTAATTAGTGAGGGTCCCATGGAACCCCCCTTGGGCACTAACGGAAGTCAACTGAGAATATTTAAAAAAAATAAAAAGAACCAAAACATTTTTTTTTTTTGCTGATATATGTTCACACATACATATAAGTAAACAATTAATAGTAACATTAAAAATAATTAACCCTTTATGTGCTGAAAACAAACAATTTCATTGTGGACGTTGCTAAACCGTTACTGTACAAGTCCATGGGAAAATGATGTGTATTTTGCAACACCCGTTAAAAATACAGGATTCCTAAAACTTCAAGTTTTTTGTTAAACATATGTAATTTGGGTCTTCTAGAGTAGATATCAACATCCCAGATAACAATACAATGTTGGGCCAATGTCGGTCCAATGACAGTCTCGGCATTGGACCAATGTTGGCAAACGACATTGGCCCGACGTTGTTTTGTCCAATGGGCCAACGTTGGACCAACATTGTCATTGGGCCAACATAGGACCAATGTCGAGCCAATGACAAAAAATGTCATTGGGCCAATATCGGGCCAATGTCGAGCCAACGTCGAGCCAACGGTACTAATTTCTTGCCAACCTTTATACTTATTACTGACAGTTATTTCTTATTTTAAATAATTATTTTTATAGGGAGGGAGGGAGGGAGGGAGTGGTCATGACATTTCATCCCTACTTTTGAATAATGAAGGGAGAAATTTTGTCTTATCAACCTCAAGGTTGATTTACAATTAAGAAACTGGCAATGTGAAATGGTGTTAGCTGGAAAACAAAATGTGTATTCTGCGTATGTGTATCAAAAAAAATGTGTATCAAGTAAAACTTGAAATACTCTCATTATTTCGCTTTTGAAGCCATAAACAATCATGTTCTGTGTTAAATAGAATCAATTTCGTCCATTATTTAAGAAAACTTGCATAGAGCAGCTCAGTAGACGAATAAAATGATTAATAATCAATAATTTCATAGGAATAGATGAGATGTCCCAAGACCACGCCCACATATTCACAATATTGGGACAAGGTTGGGCCAGCGTTGTATTGCCAACAAAGTTTACATGTAAATTCAATGACACCCCAACGTTGGTCCGACGGTGGCTTGCCGACCGCGACCGATCCGATGATCGCCGACATTGGCCCAATGTAGTCTTGCAAGGTTGGGCCAGCGTTGTATTGCCAACAAAGTTTACACGTAAATTCAATGTCACCCCAACGTTGGTCGACGGTGGCTTGCCGACCGCGACCGATCCGATTATTGCCGACATTGGCCCAATGTAGTCTTGCTATCTGGGATAGAATAAGTTTTCAACAAGTTTGATGTAAGCGCAAGGCTCATTTGAATTTTCCGTCTTGTTGCCCATTTTTCGCGTGTTTTGAAAACAATGTTTTGCCCCTAATTTGCAGCCCAATAACAAATTTCATTTTTATTGCTGATTTGGGGTTGTCTTAAGATCCTTCACATGTGGTATAAATTTCGTGCAAAAATTCCCTCGGGAAAGTGGTTCCCCTTGGGCACCAACGGAGTGAAAACTAGGGCCTTGGTCACTTAAGTGTTAATACTTTACACGACATTAAATGTTAACGATGATCTTTCTTGAACATTTGTTCATCGACGCAATAGTTTTATCAACTATCATTATGGAAATTGAATATATTTCTTAAATCACACGGAATTCAAGTTCTTAAAAGGTTTCCGACCCTATTCGTCTCAGTTTGGTATTTTTTTCAATACTTTAAGCTGCCGGTTTTCCCAAATAGAGGTAACCGCTATCATAATATATAGGCCAAAAATGGTGCCATTAGCATTTGGATTGACCTGCCCCTAAATGGACAGGTAACATCTTTGTTAATTTGAGAGCATGGGGACATTATGCCTAGAAAGATATCATCCAAATGTGGTAGTTATAGCACTTATAGCTAAAAAACCTGTAGATTGTTGAAAAAATAGAAAAGGGGTCGAAAACAATGAAAAGGAATCCTAATGTTGTTAATATTACTTCTCATAACACTCAATCTGTTCAGAGAGTGAACATAATTTCGTGTACATGTATGGTCGATTGTCATGAAAACGGTGCATTTTGGAGGTAAGAGACACCCAATAAAAATTGTCTCAAAATTGTATAGTTAGTATGTTTTAAACATTTAAGTATTCAATACCTATTACGGGAAAATAATAGTTGCCAACAACACTTCTTACGTTTCTGCACAGTATGCACACAAACATTTTGTACAGCAAAAGAATAGGGTTAATTACGTTATCAAAATTTAAAGCAACAAAATATGCCAACTGATGACATTATCAGAGAGGTTTCTGGGCCGGAACAATTTCTAATTGTACGAAGTTAAAGCTAATTGAACTCAAGAAATATGTTCCAATTTGTTTAGTTTATTACGTTATTCTTGAGTATTGAATTCTGCCTGAAAATTAGACTTCATAAAAAGCAAATATTAAGATACCTTTTACTAATTTATTCTAAAGATACATATAATTGACACCATGTCATTCAATGGCCAAATTATAGTTGATGTAAACTAAAACGCTTTCAACGTAATACACGATAACGTATAATACACAATAACGTAGTAAACATTTTTTACCATTTTTCACATCTCCCATTGACTAAGATGTATCTGATCGAAAGTTTATATATATTTTTGTGGTCGGCGGAAAATTAGTGTCCACGCCATCGCCACTCTTGATCAATATTTAAATAGCTTGTTTGGTTGCTGAGAAATGTGGATGGCGTAATAAACTTCCTTAAAGGTCGCATTTTTTAAAAGGTTCAACATTTCTTAGCCTTTTTAATAGTCATCGTGAGCTGAAGAAAACACTGTTTCCAACCGTGCCGCATTATGTTTACCTTGAAATAAGATGCACAATCAATATCTTAGTGAGTTTTACCAAACTTAACAACTGCTTTGTGAAGGATAACGTAATAAACAAGGTTCTCACGGACATGTTTGTAGTTCAAAAATATAAATAAATTGCGAATACAAGTAAAAACATCAATTACATAATTCCTACACATGTTTGGCAACAAGAAATATTGAAATTCAGAAGAATTCAAGCTGCTTAAGAGTATTTTTTTTTCCATTTTTTTTTTATAATTTGATGAGTTGTTTAGGGTGTTGGGTTTTCCCTCCTATTTTTTTTCGCATGTATATCTCAAGAAAAGAAAACGGAAAAGCAAACGGCAAACTATGTATGCCCAAATTCAGCTCAACGGCTACTATAAAAAGGCTACTGTTTTGTTTCCCATAAAGCATGGTTTAAAAGTTTTAACCCAAAGAGACAAAATATCTGGAAATGCAACCGTTTTTCATTAAAATCGACCATATATAGTCCTAGACTAAATCAAAGTCTGGGACACGGTTTACTAGCGTTTATGACCGTCATAACTTTCCAAGTGGAGAATCTTCATCCTAATTCAATTTAACATCATACTGGTGAGTAAAACTTCTAAACAGCCCATCACCCATATCAGTGGCCGAAGTTAAGAATAAACTTTGGGCAGATTTACGGTAGCTATATATTTTTTAACATCTGCCCATTAACATTCTGCTGCACTCTTCCACGGGGGCCCTCGAAACGTAGCGCGAGCAGGGTTTATACTCATATTCATAATACTGTGTCAATCTACCTGTTCATATAGACAATGGTGGGGCAGAGGGGCAGTATTACTAAACGAACCACATCACCACAATGTCGAACGCCTGGGGTCGACTGTCAATCAACTAGTTAAAACTTCATTACACTCGGGGCCACTATTTGTTTTTATTCACGTGGACAGGGAGAAATCAATGTGTTTGACTAGGAAAAACCATGGGTTTGGTTTACTTGGTTTTGCTCCCTCTAATCCTTACACAAACCTCTAATGTAGTAATACTTTAACTTCATCACACATTGCGTTTGCCAACAAGTTGTTCATACGAAGGTATGCATTGGATTTTCATGAACGCGATGCATTGGTTCTTCAATACACTGGGAGATCTGTATCTCGTTTTCCCTGAGTCCAATGCGTCTGCATATACGTGAAAATAGGAAACCAATTCGTTGTGATTTACATGTCTTAGTCATAGGACGGTAATGCGTTGATTTTTGCATTGAAAGTACCTTTAAAAAGGCCTTGTTTGGGGTGTTGCCATGATACATCACGACCAATGGTACATTTGTTTAAGGGCATTTAAAAGTTGTTTTCAGGTTATTGCGTGACCTCTTTCTTGCCATACTCGTGGGGGTAGGTCATGCCAACCTACAGAACAGCATCATTCAAACCGGCATCAACTCCGTGTGCTAGTCTGTTTCACAAAGACTTAACGGAGGAAGGGCGCTCTTACGCATATCGAACGGTTCCAAACAGCTTGACTAAAGAACTGGCCTGGTCACGATATTTAAATCTAAAATACCGGTATTGGAAATTCACTATTTTGCAGCGGGGTTAATCCACTAAAACCCAACGGATTTTTGAGCCAATAATATTTTCCTTAATTTAGCATGATATTCTAAGATCTTTTGAACCAAGGTTAAGAGATATTTTTTTAATGCCACTGGGACCGAGACTGCCATAGTTAAAATCACCTATGGCACGATTTAGGACCAGAGTTCGCGAGAATTTCTTCTCGCCGAAATTCTCGCCCGAAACGCCCTCTGCGATTTCAAAGACATCCAACACGCATTTCATAGGTCTACACGTACACAAAGCATACAACGCGAAGATTATTCTTTTTTGGCATGATTATGAAAACGGCTCTTTTACTT